>DWNA01000087.1:0-45221 GCA_018249835.1 Heliconius besckei | reverse complement strand
CTATGTTCATCCCGAAACCCTCAAGTATCTCTATATCAGTATTTTATCAGAATTAAATTAGCGGTTTGGCCCTGATTGCGTAAAAGACAGACAGACAGACAGAGTTACTTTCGAATTTATAATATAGGTATGGATATATAATTTTCATCTAAATATGTTTGTAATATCTGCTAGAAGGCTTGACATACTAATGTCTTTAGTTTTATTTTGTAAATAACAAATTGTTTCGTAGGACAAATAGAATCCTTCGTATATATAATAGTATGAAATTCAAATCAAGAAAGGTTTTCTACTTTCGTCTTGTACTAATACCCCTGAATGTTCCTGTATAATGGAAAACATAAATCTTAGAGACAATTTAGGGTTGGGGAATCTGAAGCGACCGCAAGTTAAAGACGTGGCCGTGTTCAGCTTTCATGCTTCTTGACAACGTTTTACTCTACACAAATATATTTGGGCTAGTCCTAATTTCGTTTACTAATAATTTTGTTAATTAAGTTTAGGTGTTACTCTAAATCATCCGGCAATCAAGAATGAAATGTCTAATGTCAGTAAACTAAATTTTGTTTGTCTGTCCTGAAATAAAAAAAACTGGTGAAGTGTGACAATAAGGTGATTCTATAAAGGTTTCGTTTTTACCATTTGAGTAACATAAGTGCACTAGATGCCAGCAATAGTTCAAGTTAATACCATCCCGGTCACGTCTCGTTACCGCCGTTAGCCCTATTCGGTCAGGCTGACGTACTAGTGTCAATTTAGCCAACACGTCTTCGGGACATGACATATTCCTAATTGCACAAACTTTGCTTTATTTTACATAATTGGTTAAAGAGACACCCTTGAGTAATAGAAAAACATTTGCTGTTTCCCTTTTTGTCTTTTCATTGATGTCCATAAATATTATAGAAAGTACTTAATAGTTTTGGTTGTAAAACTCAAAGATTATATTTATTGTCGTCTATTTAAGGTTGAACCAAGGTTAAACTTCCACTTTAAACTCCAATCCGATTATTTTTAAAAGTGTACTGAATATACGGTCTATAAATTGTGTGCTGTATAAACTCGGAGCAGACAAACAACATTGTAGTTCATCGTAAAATATTTAAAAAAACTATTTGCATACAAAAATATTATTTTGATTGATAAAACATTTCTATCGGAGTTTTAAATAGCTGTATTCCAACTTTAAATGCGAACTAGTTTTTATTTTAAATCTCTCAAACGTCTTATAGTTTGAGTTTACCAAATTAGAGTTTGTAGGAACTGCAAGCGTATCCGCCTTCGGAGATTCCGAACTGCGGATGCAACTGTAATTCACTATTAAACGTTGTCATTGTTCTTGCCACACTTTGATAACAGTCAGCAGTTTCACCGACGAAATTTTCGCTTGTGTCAATAGCTTCTAATTTAATGGAAATTCTATCATAATTATATAGTTTCTTTGGCTAGTTAAAATTAAAAAAAAAAAAAATCTTAGGAAATCTTTAGAGTTTTCCTAAGAATTTTATAATTTTTTTTACACCCACGTTCTCTTGGAAATGTACAAGCGCATAATGAATTGGAAACGAATAAATAACGTCAGTCAGTTTTCGAGTATTAGATAGCTTCTTTGTGTTCTGGCTATATTCATTATATTCTAAATACTTACTAAAAACATCGTAAAATGAGAGAATCTAGTAGTTTCGAAAAATGGATGAAAAACAAAACATTTTCAAGTTCTCAAATATGTTTTGTCTAGGTTTACTATTCAAATACAGTATTCTGCGCGATGTTGGTGAAACTTGCTATAATTGCTCTCAAAGTTTTCTACTTCGCGAGGTGGAATGCGTTCCTTAATAGTGTGTCTCAAACCGTGCGCCACTGGTATTTGTTAATTTCGCGGCATGTTTACTTTGCCCACGTTTCTCTGTATTAGATTTTCCAATTTTCTCCGCATCTGCTCGACCATATGCCGCTAATTGTCTTTTTGCCACGTAGGTAAACATGAATAAATCGTTTCCTTGATAATATTATCTTGTTAGCTGTCCCGATAAAATTTCTTTTTGTAAAAGCTACTGTTACTTCAAAAGTATTTAAAAAGCTATATAAAAATGATAAAAGAGAAAGTAAACTTCAATTTTACTAAAATGTCCACTTTGTACGGACGGCTTTTAAGTGCGAAAGTAATAAAAAGACTAAGTGATTCACCGCCATCTTGATTGGTGGATCTTTAATAATGGGATGAATTGTTGCACTCTTTCCAACTATGCAACTAATAACCGCCCGGTATTTATGACTGCCTCGCCGCAGTAATTGCAACTTATAATGATTTGTGGTCCCGCTGTCTTAAAGTTCTTCCATAAGCTTACGTGTTCTATTTAAACTGATGGCTTTATTCCGTTAGTTCATAAACTATTTATATTGCTGAGACTATTTGTGTCACTCAGCGAAGTGTTCGAACAGTATCGGGGCTATCTCAGTAGGCAAAAGCTTAAATTGGTGAGTTACCAAGTTTAGCTTTTTGTCTACTGTATTCGAGCAAAGCTTATCTGAGACTAATCATAATTGTATATTAATATGTATTAATAAAATATAAAAAAAGCAATGTGTATTAAAAAAATATATTTTAAAATATAATAGAAACATTTAACATTCAATTCTAACTTCCTTGTCGTTTCTTAGCGATTGTCCGTGGTATTTTATTTTGTTATCTTTGGTCCCATTTGGTACTCGTGTAAGGCCGATTGCCTCCCCATAAAACACCTCGTTCTATGGAATCCCACCTGATACGATCTCTGATGTTCCCTTTTGGTTTATTGACTAAATAATGCCGCTTTGTCCCCTTATAATTGTTTCCCTTTCTGTCCTTTATTTGCTTTACTTTATGAAGCGGAAGAGGAAAATTATTGGATCGCATCGCTTATAAACTAATAATAATTAAAAATATATTTATACAGTATTTTATCTGTTTAGTATCTATCGTAATAAAAATTGTTCAAAAGGTAGGTAGGTATATATAAAATAAATTATACCCTGTATTAATATGTAATGATTGTTCAAGGCGTTCCTCATCTGGCCACATTTTAGTTAACGATTCACGTGTAAAGCGGGCAAGTTAAATGCACCAGCTATTGGACACCTGTGCTGATCTACAGCGGGGACATGACTGTAATGTATCGGCTAGAGTGCGCTTAGATCGGGTTTTTGGGATAATGGCCTAATTTGGATAATGCCTTTCGACTTAATTATGCTTGGATCTTCAATGATTTATCTCTTTATTTATGTGACTATTTTAATTCTTTTTAAATTGCTAGGTTTCTATAGTTTTGTTTGGTATAGGTAGTATAATTTATTCGTGTCTTTATTGATTTTACATAATTTTAATAGAATCTGATTTTATTATATTTCGAGCGTCACCTTACATGAAATTTTTTAAACGTGCTCTACTTATTTTCAGTTATTTAGGTAGAAAACCGTGAATTCTAAGCATATAAATTCTACTTCCACTAATCTTAAAAACTGAAGTGGTTCGTAGAATATTCTCCTATTGTTCAATAAAAAATCAAATAACATGAGGATGAAATTTGTAATTCTAGTCGTATTTATTTTATATCGAAAAGAATTATCGATTTCAAAGCTTTCTTTAAGAAGCTTGTTTAATAAACAAGATCCTTCAAACAGCGTTCAAGTATACAGGAGATTTTCTCGATTATTTTCGTTGTAGGTACTTGAACATTCGAGAACCGAGAACTTTTATTTATTACAAAATGTATTTACCTGAAGCAATATATTAATTTAATTAGAGGTGTTGTTCTTTATAATATTCTTAGTGGAATTGAAGACAAAACTTAATATATTATAGAATAAATTAACGTCTTATGATAAATAATATCTGTAACGGCAATAACAATATTATTGCAGTTATATATATTACTAGCGGACGCGCGCAGCTTCGTTTACTTATTTATGGGGTGAATTCTAATAAACCACGAAATATGTGTACAATGAAATATTTTTAAGAGTCTAAATTTCAAATTTTATAGAAATCGGTGGCGATTTAAACATTTTTCCATACAAACTTTCAACAACAATTTTTTTTAGGGGGTAAATTCTAAAAAACTATGAAACACGTGTTCAATTAAATATTTTTAAGAGTCTGAATTTACAATTTTATAAAAATCGGTGCAGGTTTAATTTTTTTCCATACAAACTTTCAACCCCTATTTCACCCCTTTAGGGTTAAAATTTGTCAAAATCCCTTCTTAGTGAATGCCCAGATTACGAAAGTAAACATCTGTCCATATTCCACGTTTCTACCATCAGCGGTTACGGCTGTGCGCGCGTTTTACCTCAGTCAGTGAGGACAAGTCCTTTTATATATATAGATTATATAACTGATCACTGACTGGTTTGGCTGATTAAAGCGAAATAAATATTACATTCTAGCTTTCTTTTTGATAATCCGGATAAGTATATTTATCAGATGTATTATTGTATATGAATGCTTATTTTTTCCTATAACACTATCCTTCGCATTAAAGTTTGATGTAAAACCCCTTTTTGGCTCCTTGACATTTACGGTTCCATGAATAGTCATTGCCGTTTACCTAAATTTATATTCATAGTTTCAGGTTTATGATCTGGAAGTATCTATGAAAAGTAATGAAAAATGTAGTATTTAATTAGTATTATTAGAACTCTTATTTTAACTACTTGAGTTCTGCCACTCAACACACAATGCCTCCAGAATTCGGCAGAAAGTGGGGAACGGAGTGTCTTAACACTAGGTTCCCTCTGCTACTGTAGTAGGGTACTACTATGTGTTTTTGTTTTTTCTTATTTTAGCTTCTATTGAGTAGATATACTCATATGTCCTTTAACATTACTTTTATAAATTCGTCCTCAGTCACGTACTACCCCCATATTGCACAGTCACCTTCGGTGGGAATAGTGCCAAAGATGTTTCATGAAATAGATATCTAGAATTGTGTTAAGATAGCGGAGGCGCAATTCCAATCGAAACTTAAGATGATCATAAACATCACATACGATTACTCTAAACTTTTCCAATGCCACGTGAGTCTCGTTACTTCGAAACTATATGCCAGTGCTTCGAGCCTCTGACGCGTTTACTACTATCTCTTATTCCTTCTCTTCTAGTTTTAGTAATTCCTGCTCAATTCTTGGCTGACACACATTACCTTAGTTCGTTCCAGAACGACCGAAGAAAGGACGAACGTGATGTTTGTGGTTTCTTGTTTCATTTCTATTTTCTTCTTATAATGTTTAGAAAATAACGATTTTCATTATTTCATTATGTGTTTCGTTACCTTAATCTATCGGTATTATGAAAGTTATCCACTTTTTATCGTCGCTGAATAATAAACAAGCTTTAATGGAAGACGTTGAAGTTTTAGTGTGCAAAATGAACACAATTTCGACGTAAAGCTTACAGCGTTCGTTGCAGAATATTGCAACGGTCGATATAAGTACGGCACAGACCATTTATTAAATCTTAATGTGGATATGGCAAGTATATTTGCTGAATAAAGTTAAATGTTCCATTTTGGCTGTTTTATTAATTACGATGACGGTTAACCTGTTTTTTATACGTAATTGAAAAAGAACCAAAATCCAGAAAATTACGTTGGCTTAGAGTACAAGAAAACTTTTCATTTCATTGGGCAATTTGCTGTGAAATTAAATTTTATTTCTAATAACATCTTAATAACTAAATACTAAAATTGCCTTAATGTTTCTATTCAGAAATATTTTCTCTCAATTTATATTTAAAAAGGAAAGCTTGTAATAAACTAAGTAATCTACTCAATCTATATCTTGTCTAATGTTTTTCACCTCCAGCTCCAGCTTATTAGTACCGGCTTCCGTTTACTCATAAACGGTGATCGCCATTTTCTTTCCTACACCCCGCAAAAATAGGTTTAACGTGCGTTCAACTCGGCTTACCTGGTGTTAAGTTTAAATGAGAATAGCCTTTTAATGCCTTCTTTACATTGCCTTGCAACAAAGTACATATGTGAAGCTGAATTTTAACATTAGCTAAGATACATAACGTAATATTTAAACACATGCTTAACAGAAAAAGCGTGCGTTAAAAATATATATTTTTAAGCTTTGCACAAAAGAAAAACAATATAAATAACATTCGTCCAATACTCCAAGAACAATAGAAAAACAAAAACTACAACCAATCGACATCGAGATTAAAGTTTACAAGTTGTTAAATTTTACGATTATATCAGTTGCATTGGCAAAACGTATTGGAACGCTTTCAAAATACCACAGTATTTAACTTATCGTTCTTTTAAAAAAAGACAACATATACATATTTTTTAGTTATCATCATTTTCACTTAAAGCTCTCAATACTGTGCAACGTATTAATACATAGATCCTATATACTTAAATATTTTCATTATTTATTACTGTATTGTACTGATACTTAATGAGCATATTTCTGTTTTAGTTTAGAGGAAGTAGTAAGGTCTGTAAAACCTAACAAAATAAAGATAAAAAAAAACAAACAATTATAATACTAAATATAATAAGTATAATATGCTTAGATATGAACCGTTTATTTTGAGAGTGGTGTAAGTCCATTTTCTTTTGTTTCGAGAAAATGAAACGTTAGTATATCGATGATTATGCAATTTCATTTACCGACCGATTTTAAGTTGTTCAAAACATGGGTTTTTTTTTGAGTAATTAAACACGGACTAGTTATATATAAAAAAAATACATTAAATTAAGCATGAATTACGTGATAGCTCATTTTTCTCAAAAATGGACTTACACCACTTTCAAAATAAACGGTCCATATATAGTCGTTATCACAAAAATATTTAAATGTGGTAGTGTAAAAATAGTCAAATATATGTAGTTAACATTTTTGTGCAAATCCCGAGTTTTAATTAAAAGTTGGCGCTAGTCGGGCGTGAATCATATTCATGGATATACTGTAACTGCCCCAAAAGAGACATTAGATGCACTGCTAACATTTATTTTGCCAACTCAAGCCAGTCGAGAAAAATTGTTTAATTCCCACTGGAACTTGAAGACATAAGGCGTCTGGTCCATTCCAAAGACTAATGAAAATAGCATGATCGTACGTTTCAATAGTGTTTTTGCTTTAATATACATAGGTAAATATCGAAAATTCATCAACCATCTTTAAATATAAAAGATAAAAAAAATATATAATACTAATCTTGCGTACTAGGTTGCCTATTACGTAGGAAAATGTTAGTAGTAAACCTGCATATAAGTCAAGATATATTTTTTTAATACATCTGTTGAAATATGGACTGAGTTAGTGGAAATACTTTTAGAATACTCAAATTCTAAATTATTTTCTTATTTTATAAGCCTAACACACACATATTAATTTAAAAAGTTTAAGGTTTTTCAATTTTTTTCAGTAGTATAAAAACTTTACCTGTACTGTTGCTAAATTTTATAACTTTTTACAAACAGCAGCACCAAGATTACATGATAGTAGTCTTTTTTGTTAAGATTTTGCTCAGACAAAGTATTAGGTCATTGTTGTACTATACATAATATCAGAAAATATGACACAAAGTTTAGCATTCATAAATAACGGACGTAGAAAATTCGGAAATATATAATACAAATTTAGTAATTTACACGTTAAAATTTAATACCTATGCGAAAAGTTAAAGATAAATCTTGAACTAAATCATACTATGAAATTGATACTGTGTGCTTAACCCGAATTTATTGGAGGCAATCTTCACTATATCAAAATGTCACGCACGTCCCCAAGTTTTGGTGGCCTATATTCATCAGATTCTGGTACATACCGATACTGTATAATGAAACAAATCTCGACTTGGAATACCTTTAGGCTTCCTTCACAAAGGACTGCCCAATTGTTGTCAAATGAAGATTCAATTGGGCCATAATAAATTAGTTCAGCCTTCCCTGGTCCCTTCGTTTACAGTCACACAACCAGTCCATAGATAAGCACGGCTGTGTCATTGTTATTTAGTATGCCCATTTGTTATCGAATGAGTGAGGTTTTACGAATTTGCTTACATGGCTCTAATAGAGTGAAGGTAGAATTTGGATATGGAAAATATTTTCGGTACTTGTTTACTCAAAATAAACATAAATGAATACTGTTTCAAATAAACTATGAAATTACTATATCTTAAATTTATTTTTATTCATCATTGAAATATCACTCTCTATAATTTAATAGAACTACAAAGTCACGACGAAAGTGGTAAAGGCTTCCAACTTTAAAACCATTCTTTTAACGGGCTGGGTCAATTGGCAGTTATAAGATTCAAATTCTTCGCATAGGACTCTTTGCCTAGTCAAATGTTGGGAGCGACACCGTCCATTATTGCCTTCTGAACAAACATTAGGGGTTTACTTAAGTGTCACCTCTTTTGTCCCCGCCCTGATCCTGCGAACAATTGGCTTTTCTATATAAACTTAGTGGCCGAATATGGTATTCACATACGATTGTCTTGATTCCTTTGTGGTGTAAGTAAGCGACAAATGGATTATTAATAATAATAATTATATATTTTTTGTTGTTTTGTTAGTAGCAATATGTGTTTTATAATATGTTTTGTATTTTAGATCTTCATTTGTAGTCGATATTAGGCAAAATAATGTAAAAAAATGTATTTTTTTGATAGGTAGTTGGATATATAGTAAAAAATATGTCAATACTTCACAGTCTGGGCAGTGGCAAAGAAAATTAAGAAATATCCAAATAAAGATCAAATAATCTTGACATGACCTTTCAATAGGACTGTGCGGATAATTGGTTGCCTGCGCTGTATTGGTTTTTACAAGTGGAATGAATAGGGACAAACGACGTAATAGAGGAATGATTGAAAACATTATGAAGGAATTGTATCATCAAGTTTTTGTGAAGTAGGCTTACCCATTTATGGACGTTATGCCTGAAGCAGGTTTACACCTAAAAAGAAGAGTATTATAGAGAGAAGAGAGAGAACGCATAATTTTGTTAATGTATGGCATAAATTCTACCACTAAATAAAAAATGCATGGAGAACGAATTGAGTTCTTTTATTACTGTCCTAGTTGTTACAGATTTGGAAAAGTGAAAAAAATGCTCTAGAGTAATATTTTTAAGTGAATAGCTACATTCCCTATAGACTTGAAAGCCGAAGAATCTTTGCAGTATAAATTGAAACCGAGAAATAGAAGTAGCATTTAATATTTTATTATTTCAGTACAAATTTTAAAAAGCTTCTTTCTGTATCCCGCACAGGGCAGGCAGAGGGAACCTAGTGTTAAGACACTCCGTTCCCCATTTTCTGCCGAATTCTGGAGGTACTGCGTATTGAGTGGCAGGACTCAACGTCGCTCTTTGTCTCGACACCAGAGCGAAGAAATGGAAATGTAAATGTAAATAAATATTTCACTTTCTCGAGTGAGATCGAACCCACAACCGTCGCGTTACAGTCACATCCTTGTGCCGCTGCGCCACGACGGCCTTTGATTACAAATTTTCAATAAAAGTGAAACTCTTTTATATTTCTTACGATATAAGTATTATCTAAATATAATTAATATTATTATATCGCGTCGTCTTTATCGCTATTTAAATTTAATATTTATCGTCTAGACTAAAATAATTTATATTATGAAAAAGTCAGAAGTATTCACTTGAAGTAATAATTTTTATTGCTCGTTAAAAGGACAATGTTTTTGTACATTGTTTTAAGTTACGACTGTTTTATTTTCATTTAGTTTTAAGTGAAATAACATTGAAGACATAATATTTTAAAGGTTTTAGGGTAAATATCATCGTAAAATTATAATTATATTCAATGCCATAGTGAAGAGGGACTATCAGGCTTTAAATACGATATTTGTGGGTTCAACTTGCACTTAAGGAATGTTCAAATAATTCTTATTACACGCTCTGGTGAGATAAAGCACGGCAATTATGCCGCTACTGAACACCTAATATCTTGAAACTGTATACAGAGGAGAGAACGAAATATATTTTAGATGGCTTATATAATGCATATAATTCATAACAATAAATATCTTTAATAATATTTGAGCTAAAACAATAACTCGAGCTAATCATACGTGAAGATATTATCAAAATTATGCGTGGCAGCGCCGCCATGCCTCACTTGGTATCGGTTAGGAAACTTGCCAGTTTCTTTGCTGGTCGTACGTCGTATGGTAATTTACCTTCCTTCCTTGTGGCCGCAAACATAAATTAGGTGCCAGCCACCGGCCTCGTTGAAAAATTACTAACTTCTGCGGAAACAACGGCTTAGTCTATCTGGATAAGGTCGTCTAATTCACTTCTTATAATATATAGTCCAACTTATTTATTACCATTACGGTGCTTTAAGTTTTATAGCTTTAAATATAATTCTGCTAAGGATGAATAAAAGTTGGTTGGCTACCCTTGGAGCACAAAAAACTATAGTTTTAAGTCTAGTATGAAATTCGCCGCGTAATCAAAACCTATAGGATGCTTTTCGTGAACCTACTGTTATGATTCTAGTGTAAGAAACTATTGGAAATATTAAATAAAGTGGGAAAGGTAATGAATTAAAACAAGGCTTCAAATAATTATTAAACAACCAAAGGGAATTATCTAGCAGTCTAATAACAATATCCGGTTCTAAAGAATTCATCGGGCAGAGTGACGTTCGCGATCTTCCTCTTTCGGTCGCCGTTGACAGCCCATAAAAGTACCAGCCAGTAATTAGAGTCGTTCTTATATATAACCTCTATGGTCATTATTTCTAACACTAGTGATATACCACTTACTCCCTACACCTTTTGGAGACATATTGTATTGTATGGCCGTCAACCCAACGGCCCTTTTATGTCTATATAGACCGGTTAAATACATTCTCAGTATAAACATTCCTTAAATTCCAACTCAAATTCTGAGAATTATTACACCTATAAAATATTACGTTCTGCATGTGACAAATTCTGATTGTTCAAAGTTCATTGCTAATAAGGCAAGTTTGGTGGAACTTTGCTTCTACCCTTTGTTCACACAGTTCACTAAGTTCGTAAGTTGCAAATCAAAAATTATGACTTAATATGTATTAAGTTTAATTCCCATTTTATACCGGTACATGAATATACTTAATGCTTGTTTAATTGGTACGTATTTTTTATTATGTGATTTATATATATTTTTTAACTGATATGCTAATTTATTAAGTCACTGCGTGTCGTCTACATAATATACAGTCCGACCAAGTTAAAAAAACTGCCAATGAGCCATCGGTACTATTTTGAGCTACTTCTGAAACCATCACAGCTTTTGAAGGGTTTAGGTGGTCTACATACATACGCACACGCAGCTCAGGGGCACAAGAGTGTGACTGTGAAAGAGACAGGTCGTGGGTTCGATTCGATATTATATATTTTTAATTCTTTGTGCTGGGGTTGAGGGAAAGCGCGGCGTTAGTTTCGTCCCTCAACGGGCAATGTCTCCAGAATTCGGCGGGAAGTGGGGATTCTGGAGGCATTGCGTGTTGAGTGGCAGCTAGAAAAATAAACTAAAAAAGTCTCACTCTCGCTTAGTGGGATTGGCTGTTAATTTTGTTTAGTCAACATTCAAGGTACAATTTATTTAAGTTCACGCTATATCCTGCCCACAGCAGGGTAGGCAGAGGGAACCTAGTGTTAAGACACTCCATTTCCCATTTATTCCTTCTTTTAAAACTGTACGGTACGGTAACGGTTTAATTACTAAAACCTGAATGTATTTGTGAGTCTTTCATTCAATCTTGTATTGCTTTCAATAGGTCATCACTTAGCACGCTGCGTTGCTTAGATAATAGGAACGGACCCACTAGTAGTGGATACTAGGCTACGTAAACATATAAATAGACCTGGCTCTGACCCAAACCCACTCCGACGCAATGTATGATGCAAAGAAAAAATCTCAATACATACATACATATGTAGGTTATATTAGTACGATAGTACTAAATTTGCCGATATGCAAATCTGTATGAACCTTTAGAAATGCTTGCGCTCGTTGGTTTTCATAATTTCAACTGTTAAGATAAATTACACTTCTTTTCGCATTTAAGCAAACTTGCGCTGCTTAGTGTGAGTCCCCTTGGTCTCATACTTATTTGTGATTACGGACCCTAGTTATCTGAACGTTTATAGCACTTTAAATAGCCTTAAGTTTTGTTTAGTGGTATACTTTTGGTGATTACATCTAAAAATATTACCATAAAATATAATAAAATTAGTGTTTTAAATAATACTTCCTGTAATAGTAACGGATGTAAGAGTAATTATTCATGGTTGAAAACACTGTTTTAAATTGAATCACATTTAGATTCTATAACTGTTTCCCGCAAAATACGGACAACTTTCTCATTTTCAATTAATTTCAAATTAACTTAACTATATATTTTTGGACTAAAGGTGACAATTAATATAACGTAACGATCAATTAGAAATATATAATTTTTAAAATTAATAAGCACTCGGGTATTAACTTCTAGTTACATAATAAGATGTCCGAAGACCTGGTCGCTATTATAAATAAATTATAATAATCCAATCGCCCACTCCAGATATAGTTTGGTATCGATCTAAAACAAAAATGTCTCCGCCGTGTTTCCCAATTAGAGCTGTCATTGATTCCGTCTGCAGCCTCCGGACGGCTGGACCGAAATAAACGGCGATCGATGCAACTCGCTGCCGAATGTGAACTTTATGAGTTTGCAAATTCTACCCACTATTGGTCTCTAACAATGGTTTTGCTTCAATTTTTAAACATTATTTCCTAGGTTATGACTAAATGGTATCGCTAGTTTGTAAAGAATCGTTACTGTTTTAGGGTCAGTTGGCTACAGTCGAGATTTCCCACGGTCGCACAGCGTAAATACATGGGAAATAGACTACTAATGTTTATTTTAAGTACACGAGCTTTTAACTTAAATTTATTGTTATACCTCCAGCGACCATAGTCTTATTTCATATAAAATTTAATAGTTAATGATACATCAACTAGACCAGACCTTTGATAATGTTATAAACGAAATAAAGTTTTTAAGCGGCTTATTGCTTTTAGTACCCATTGGAAAACTAGCAACGGGAACACGTAAATGCTTTACTGAATATGAAATCTGAATATGTATTGGGCTTCGCGTCACAATTTATTGTAACATAAAAGAATGAATACTATAAATTGATTAATTGTATTCATATATTTGGGACTGTAAGTGCGTTTGTTGTGGGTTTGATTCTCACTCGCGGGGATGATGTATTTATGTCTTCATTTACTTATGGGCACGAAGAAATTAACACAGTTCCCAGATTGCTTCTGCCTACACTGCTATATGCGGGATACCGCGTGAAGCTGAAAAAAAATCGATTTTATGATTTTTTATCTTTTACAGTACAAGGTAGTTTTGCATACATTAAGATGTGTCAGTTTTTATATATGTAATTTTATTTTTGTAATGTATCACAACCAAATTTTTACTACCCAATAATTTCAAAAAATAAAATATTTAGTTGTTTAGTTTATGTATGTATGTAAAATTAATAGTTACGTATTCCTCGCCATACACACACCGTCCATTAATTTTCTTCGATTTTGAAACGTTGAACATTGTATGGATTAAACGTATCCCTAGCAAAATCACTAGGTATGCATCCAACATTTCAAAGCAATGGCAGCCACATATTGAAGCTGAGCTTCGATTGGAACCGCTGCGGTATATCTGGCTTACGTATTTGAACAATACCTTTTAAACACAAAGCAACCTGCAAGTAACGATCGCGTTCCGACTGCCAATATGACTCTTATGCTTAACGGTCTATGATATACTCTCAGTCAGTAGGATCTTGGATTGTGGTCAGAAAAAAACGGTTGTCAGTGATGGCTATCGGTTCTATATTGTATCATTTATGGAGATCGCAACGATATGGAAATTAATTAATGTTATAACTTGCTCGTGTTTAATTCGATCGTAAGCCATGCGCAGACATTATACAGTCTTCTAGCCTTTAATATTAATATTTTGCCTAACATTTAATATTTTGTCTGCCAAAATATAATTATATTTGTCACCTTATTAATTATTGTAATTTCCCCGTCGCTACTGATATTGTAACCACAAAATTACTACGAGTGTCACCAAAATTACCTCTCTTTGTAGTAAATTTAAAATTATTGTCCACCGTATTGATTTTTTAGTAGAATAATTAAAATTATACATCAGTGATACTATATTATGTTAAACATAATAGTGACAATAGTCAATTTTTTTTTATTTTAAGCTATAAAATCCTCTTTCCAGAATTTTTTCAGTACGTCGTGGTGCAGTGGCAAAAGCACACGCTTTTGTGTGATTGTGCAATATGCGAGTGTAAAAGCGACGGTCGTGGATTCGATTCCCTCTCGGGGGAATATATTATTATTTATTAATATTTTAAATTCTTCGTTCTAGTAACGCCGCGTTGAGGTTCGTCTCTCAACATGTTAACCCAACAATCGTCCAAAACCTAAATTGCCGTTAAAAACTACCATTCTTATCAGAATACAATATGTAGACGAACAGATCCTGACAATATTGATCATTGTTCAGTACAATTAAGCAAACAGACACACGAGCAGATACAAACGACGTAATATTAATTACACGCACATTACGATATTCGCTATTGACTCTGGCGTATCCCTAAATCATACAAGCTTGTTTGAAATTTCATAATAAATGAGTACAAGCGGTATTAATATTGCATCAGATACTGCAGACTAGTGATAGGTCACTATTTGTTCAGTAATAAAGGTGCGTTGATATTGTTTATTATTCATTTTGTTAATTGCGTTGGATTATGTATTTCAATATATTTATTTAATAAGAGAACCATACGGTTTTAATAAATTTTAATAAAAATTATAAATTGACTATAATTGTAAATTCTAGAAGATTAACGTTCCCTTATTTGTTTTTTTACCACAGCCAAATAATTTATTCTAACCCATATTATTAAAATTATTACTTTATTAAAATTTCTAATTATAAAAATATTTTTATATATATATTCCCCTAACAACTTTGTGATGCTCTATTACACACAATTTCGTACTATCTTTCCTCCCTGTGAGCAAAAACAGTGCAAAGTCTTTGTGTAACCTTAGAATATATCATTTAATATACATAAATACATGAGTGAACTTGATGGAATGTCACTCCTAATATTTTTCCACGGGATGTAGGTGCGACCCCATTTGTAATCTTTTTTATACAAAAATGTGTTACGGTTGAAAGTTATATTATGAATTTTAATGTTAAAAATATTCAGAAAAAATGTATATCGTTATTTGTTTAAAATGGTGCGTAAAATATATTTTTGTATAAAATATTTGACATTAGGTCAACTATCTATTCATTACATTAACAATTTTAACATAATTCACTTAGCACAGTGTTTAGTTCATGTATAAAATAATTATGATTTAGAGAGCTTTAAAGTATTTCATAAAACTACAAAGGAAGAAAGCTTATAATAGCGGCAATGAATTTAAAAGTGTCAAGTATAAATTATAGGGAAATACAGTTTTAATAAAAGCTGTGGGATAGCGCGCTTTGAGAGATGTTAGAATACTAACCTTAATTTAGTACATACTGGCATCCAAAATTGGAAACTTGCAGCCCATATTTCCTGCTGTGATTCACTGGAACCTGATTTTGTACGGATAATTAATTAGAGGGCGTGGTGGCGTAGGAGCACAAAGATGAGACTGTAATGCGACCGTTGTGGGGTCGATCCCAATTCGGGGGAATGAATTATTATTTATCAATATTTTAATTTCTTCACTTTGGCACCAAGAAAAGAAAGCCCTGCGTTGGGTTCAAGCCACTCAACACGCAATGCGGCGGAAAGTGGGGAACGGAGTGTCATCACTAGGTTCTCTCTGCCTGTGTGCGAGATACAGCATGAAGCAGAATTATTTATAATTCAATTAATTAGTAGAGACATAATTATAATATAAATTATCATTTATTATTGTTAAAAATATTGTTGGATTATATTAGTTTACTTCTATAAGGTCCGTTTTCATATAATTTTGTGTTATCTCGAGGAAATGCAGTGGCTAAAGACACGAATGAACCGCTTATGACAGGAATTTCACTCAAAGGAATTAAGATTACGAATAAAAGATAAGATAAGATAAGAAGATAGTGATAAAAGATACTTTTTACCCCAAAGTATTATAGACGTTGGTGTGGAAATTGAAAAACCCATCTTTATTCCTGTGAAGCGGGCACACGATAGTATTTAATATACTTTATAAAAGTTATACTTGGAATCCCCGCGGCTCTCTTGTGAATATATAAATTTACAGTTTATTAACATTTTCTAACAAGCTCCCGAGATACTGAATCTTATGTTTTGCCCATAGTCTTTGTGAATGTGTCTCTTACATGCCTTGTTTAGTTTATAATATTTAAAGAATTAGAAATTTATTGCACTTTGACGTATTTATATGCCAGTACTATAATATATGTATAAGAGTACCCTGTAAATGTAAACTGACATGTAATTTCCCAAATCTAATGAACTTC
The DNA here is from genome assembly GCA_018249835.1 of Heliconius besckei. NCBI lineage: Eukaryota > Metazoa > Arthropoda > Insecta > Lepidoptera > Nymphalidae > Heliconius > Heliconius besckei. The sequence goes on along the minus strand of DWNA01000087.1, from coordinate 28,627 downwards.
CCGCATCCAGTGGCTTGGGAAGCTATGCCGAAACAATGAATGCTAATAAATCATGTAGTACAGATATACAAAGAGCTATTATTGTGTTTGCGTTTGATGTTCAGGTATTTCTAGTCGTCTACTGTTCCGGCCATAATTGCGTCCTCCATAGCGCCGCTTTTATTCGGATCCATCCGGTCTGCACTGACTTGTACCAGTTGGAGCTGGCCTGGAGCGATACGGCTATGGGTCCGCGCGACTGCGTATCGGATTGACATGTAATTTGTGATCGCACAACTTTGTTATCTATTTAGTTTTGAAAAAACTTACAGCCGAAAAGGTAAGTTTTATCGAGTGGGTGGATTTTAGAAGATTTTAGAAGGGAATATATATTTTGTACGTTGTTGTATATATCGTTTTAATATATATTCATGAGGTGTATCCTGTTTTATAATACTGAACAACGCAACTCGTAGAACTTAATTGCACGTTTAAAATCTTTAAGATTGTTTTAATTACTTATTAAAGTACTTGCTTTCCTTTGATACAGCATTAAAGCTCATAAAACACAATGTTTTAAATCCACTCTCTTTAAGCATTAAGTATGAAGAGCAATTTCCCATTTTCGTATTCACCAAGCCTTACACTTTGGCTAAGTAGATTCATACCCAACCGAGTTTATTTTAGCTTCCTGAGTGTGATATAAATGGAATTGATTCGATTGAACTATAATGAATCTATTTCGAACAAAATTTATATATCTTCTTACGTTATGAATAGATAGTGTCTAAGTTATAATTCACTTGAATACAATATATTAAATAATATAATATATTATAATGTTAATTTAATGTCAATTTAAAAGATTTTTTATAAATTATTTTGTATATATATTTAGTTACGTTAATTATATAGGTACCTGTCGTGGATATAGTAGGGGGAGTGGAAGGCATTAGGTGGATTACACGGAGCTCGCCCGACGCGCGAAATGACAACTTAAGCACCTGCTCATCGTCTTAATGTCGAGGCGAAAACATATCCGACAGGGATGATAGAGGGCTATTAATCGAGGATTTAAAACAAGAAATAATGAACGCGGCTTTGTTGAATTCATTTCTTTATACAGTTCATTAGACGGACGGACGTCTAAGAAATGTTCTTGGTGTTGAGAGGATTAGCTGTTAGATTATAATAGTGTATAAATGACAACAAATAAAAAAAATGCACAGCATTGTGCAAAAAGCATTATTGATTGAAAAGATTGAAAACACGATGGTAATGGTCCCGACTCTCGATCGGGGGATTGGAATATTGAATATTTTCATTTACTTTCCTTGGTAATGAGACAATACGCGGTGTTAAGATCAACAATTCAACACGCCATGGCTTGAAAATTCGGCGGAGTGTCACAACACTATGTTCCCTATGCCTGCAATATGCTCTATACCTAGCTAAAACAATGCAAGCAAAAATAGTAACGTGTAATATACTCGTAGACCAAAATTAAAAAACCTCATTTAAAAATGTGGTAAAATATCAAGAAATTACTAAAAGCTATAGCTGTAGTATTATGATAGAATTTTTGTAAGGGAGCACCGTTTTTTAATGGACTAAGTACTAAAGCAACATTGTTTACGTTGGGCACCTTTTACCCCAAAAGCCAGGATCCATTTACTATTGACTGTTGGGTTAGCTTAGACATAAGGTAGATAAATGGGACATTTTGCTAAGAGCCAGGATGATGCTTACTAAAATATATATAGCACTGTGTTTTAGGTGCTCTATTATATGTATTTTCTTAAAGCTAATGTATGTGCTTTTCGAGTTAATATTTATAAGGTAATAATAATAACAATAAAAGCCTTTATTCAGATTAAACTTAAATTACGGTCAAAGATACATTTACTTTTTTTTTTATTGCTCGGGTAGATTAATCTGTTTGTCCTAATTTGACAAAGGCCTCTTCCAATTTTTTCCATTCTTTTCTGTCCTTGGCAGTTTTAGACCATAATGGACCCGCAGTGGCTTTTATTTATAAGGTATCTCTAAATAAATAGTCTGATAACGAGTAAATGCAAGTAGAGTGGCCAGTAATATATATTTATGAATATTACTCTTTAAGTCTTTACTATAAAAGATTAGTAAGTTCTCTTACAGAAAGTACTTAAAGTTAAATAAAAAAATTGAATAGAAACATGAGGCCAGTTTTAAAGCGCGGCGTTGAGCTTTGCTGCCCACGCAATCCCTCCAGCATTTAGCGGAAAATAGGGAACAGAATATCTGAACATTATGTTTCCTCTGTCTACTATGTTGTGTGTGGGATTCAGCGTGAAGCTAAAAAAGTCAGTCGTAACACAGTGGCACAAACAGTGGACAAGTTGTATGTTCGATTCTTACTCGGGAAGTTTCGCCACTCAGGACGTTGCGTGCTGAGGATTCAGAAAAGGAAAACGAAGTGTCTTAACACTGAGTTCTCCTTTTGCCTATCGCACAAAAATGGAGAAACATTAATGTTAATCATTACATTACATACATTAATAACGTTTTTCATTATGTTCAACAGTGATACAAGTTTCAGTGTTTTCCATTATTTCTTTATAAAATCGCACGGAATGTTAGTTTAAATAAGATCGCGTTACACGGTGATATTTTCGAGAAAGCACTCTCTGGCGGCGCACATTGTTTTCATATGCAAATCGAATGCAGTTTTAAACTCGTAACGTCCCTTCATTGGGGAATACAATGAAAGATAGTTGATGTTGAATTACTGCTATGAAACCTAATATAAAACTGAAATTCAATTTAAGTTATTATCTTATTATGGTATTTTAGGTATAATTTTAATAATAATAAATATTTAAAGTTGACGGTCAACTTTAGATAATTAACATCAATCATCACGAAGGAAGGAAAAGATTCATGCATTTTATTAAAGTTTTATTATGTAAATAGCACATTCTACTAATATTATGAATATGAATGTTTGTGAGTATGGACATTTCTTTCACTTTCACTTAAAAACAACTGAACGGATGAATCTTTAAAGTTATTTAGTTTATACATCAGAATTACATATAGGCTGAAATTTATATAAAGATTCGTTATAACTTGGCTTTGATATAACAATATAATTAAGCGGGCGAAGCCGCATATTTGTCACTAGTGATATATATAGCGGAAATTTCGATTATAAAAATATTCTTATATACGTAGGTAAAGTAAACAATGGACACTCGGTAAAATGAAACTTCGCTACTTTAAACCTTGTGTAAACTTAGTATAAAAATTGTTTCGTACGCATGCTGTTTGCACAAGTGCTTAACCCTTGCCGGATCAAATTTAGTTACAATAAATATTTTCACATCTTCCCTACTCTCGTCTCGTCCCGTCTCGTAGGTAACACAAGCTTAAATTTACTTGAGGTGAAATACATATTTTGAGATGGCGTACAAATATCTACTTTTTCAAGTGTATGTTTGTTGTTATAGTATTCGTTATTAATCGATAATACGTAATGTTTGTCAAATTACACTATTTTAATTCTTATAATGAAAGTCACATAATATATCATTATATGGTTTCATGTGTAAATTCTAGAAATTCCATCTCATCTTATATCATATAAGGTATACATAATATACAAACGCTAAAGGTTTATTACGCAATCGCTGCATTCGCAGAGTGATATTTCAACGTTATCAAATTCCAACTTCATAAAGTATTCTGTAGCCGGCTTGTCAGTACGGGCCGTTTGTTTGAGTAACAAAAAGTAACGTGTGAATCCTTGGACAGAAAAAAATGGCTGAAGATAGCAGAGGTCCTTTGTGAATAATATTTTTTTAGTAAAAATAGAAACTATCGCAGTCGAAGGTACAATAGATAGTATTTATTCTTATTTAAGATATTTTTAACCTGAAAAGAATTTATATATTGGAATATCTTGGAAAAATATCTTAAAAAATGTGTAATATCTTATAAAAATATGTGTGAGAAAGCGTGACATTGAGTTCCGATAAAGCGCAATGTCTCGATTCCGGGTAGGACGGAGAGTCTTGACACTATATTTTCCCTCTAGTCTAACATGCGTATTGCTGAAAATAAAATATAACGATGATACATATCACGTAATAAATAATAAAATCGAACGTCATTAATATGAATAGCGTCCAATGCAGTGATAATAATTCATTTCCTCAAGTTTGGTAGTATCAGATCTGAAAAGAAATATTCACAGTCAGTGAATTGGTCCTCACGAAGCCGGATGTCGGTAATTGAGTTAATGCCAGCACTCTCCCAACTCTTAAGTTAAGGCTCTAAAGATAGCGGATGCAAGAATCGCTGAATGTCTTCTAATACTAATGAGCAATTACCGTAAGCAAAGTTGACATTTTCAAAGAATATTTTTTTTTTCAAGATTATATTTTATTTCTTAAGATAGGTACTTCTACTTCTAGGTGGTACTACCTGAGTTGTTGTGTTTTTTAATTAAGACTTAATAATAATAATTGGTTTAAAATGACTAGTTATTATAATTTTATTTCACAAAGCCAATTTTTTTAATGAAAAATATTATATTAAAACCAAACTCTTAACTCGCTTGTCGACCCTTACTTGGGCTAACTTAGCGAACCCACAGAGGGAAAGAAATCAATGTGATGAATAGACGATAAATGAATTGTGGCTATCGAAACTTTATATGTTATCAAAAGCTATGCTTATTTCTTTCATAAGTAACTTATGATAGTAATAAATAGTTATACTTATATAATAAACATAATATATAATTCTTTGATCTACGTACAAAGTTAAGACTATTGTATGTAAAAGTGTAAATATTTTTATATTTGAATTACAAACAAATATGTTGAGAAGTAATAGTTTATTTTTTAGGTCATATTTACGTCTATACCCACTAGATACTGACATTAATATTTTAATAATTATAAAAGTAGTGGAATGTAAAATAAGCACAAACAAGTAATAATTGATTAAATTACTCTTATAGTAAGTATTTTGTATAAGTAACAAATATATACTTTTAGTATGAATTATTATTCCATTGAAATCGATCTATATGTGGTCACAGCTCTGCCGACGGGTCGCAATAAACCGAACCGCTCTCCATTACCGCGCATTATGTATTAATACTTCGAATCCACTGCCACTGCAAATTTGCTTCCACGGTAAAATACTTCCTGATTGATTCTCTCAATTAAAATTATAATATTTATCAAAGTGGGAAACGGAATGTCTTAACACTAGATTCTCTATTTTATTACTATTAAATGCTAGAGTTAGTTACATGGGAATAAAAAACACTATTTTATGTTTTATTATATTTTTTAGGTTGTTATTAACCGTATGATTTTTTTATTTATTATTCAGTTTCTATTCAAACTTATTTTTTAAAAAAACAAGCAATTTAAATAATGCTACTTTTTAGACATAAGTATATTTCATACAAGTATTTATATTATTTGTATGTTTGACTTGCTAAAATTGTATTTAATAAAATATAAAGATTTTCTACATAATATTTAAAACAGGTACTTATATTAGACACGTGCTATGTAATCCTCTCAGCAATATCCAAAGAATAGATAAAATTTCGCGTATGACGTATTAAAAGATGAATCTCCCCCACACTTACCCAACGAGAGTGTAATATCATCATTACTTATTATGACTTGCATTATCCGTTGGGATAAAATAAAATAGATCCTCCTTATATTTCATCTAGCTTTTTTATTAAGCTGGGCCTAATGTCAATATATTAAAAATGCGTTAAATTGATACTATTTAGGTACACGTTATGTCCTTTATTGTTTATACTCGAAGTCATCTAATGAGGGAAATGTTTTTATTTAATACGAATCTAACATGTACCTACGTATGTGGAATATAGAATTCACGTTAATTGTTATTATAGAGAATATTGAGGTCAACTAATTATCAAATAAGAGCGACATAAGAACCATATAAGAGAAAACAAAAAGCAGAATCCATACCTATATTATAAATTCGAAAGTTACTCTGTCTGTCTGTCTTTTACGCAATCAGGGCCATACCGCTAGTTGTGATAAAATACTCATATAAGAGATACTTGAGGGTCTCGGGATGAACATAGGATAATTTTTTATTATATTTGTAATATTATCGATATATACCAATATATTAAAATACTTATTAGTCTGACATGCAATTTATTCTGCCATGTTAATTACAAACGTCGCTAAGCGACCGTTGCTAAGCAACGATTTGCAAAGTAACGATTTGCAAAGTTTGTTGTTAGAAAATATCACCAAAAATTAGCTTGCTTAACGCATCTCTATATTGAAAACTGAAAATAATTTCATAAATATATTTAATAAATATTCGTATAGTTCAAGCGGGCGTAGCCGCGTTCGGGTCCACTAGTATTTTTATATATTTATGGTTGCTTTAAAATGCTAGATGTTATTTTTGTATTGTTTATTATATTTCCTGAAATTTCATTCAATATTTCAACGAAGCAATGTTTCTAAGAATTGTTTTAGCCTTAAGATCATTCTTATACGAGTGTGTACGAGTAGTACGTTTTCAAAAATATAAATAAACATATTTATACTAACTATGTCATTATAGACTACAATAGTATATACGAGTAAGTACGAATATTTTAAAACGTCACATTTTAATTCGACTTTTTAATTATGTGCCTAAGCACCCGTGTGCTGAGAACAGTTGGTTTGAACTGAGTTTTGCATGTAAATCGGATTCGCGGCTTAGACAGTGCGAGGTGAGTAAAACAATGAGGTTTCCTTTGTATGGAAGCGAGGCATTTCAAATATATGACGATTCTGTGTACGTATAAAAATCGTTTTGTTTTATTATAAAATAGTTCAGCGTATTGAAATTCTGAATGAAAGTTGTATGAAGCTGAGTTGTATGAAAATATTAAAACTAGGCCTGTGTGAAACCGAAGTGATTGCGCAGGCTTATCAGTAATATTTAAGTCAAATAACTCATTATTGTAGTTGTGTGAATAACACCTTAAAATTCTATAAAAGAATATTTTTAAAAATAAATAAAACAGTTACTGAAATTTAACTTAGCTAAAGCTGAAACGAAATTATTATGACAATATTGATTTTTTACATTTCAAATATGAGTTTTGCAAGCTTTATAAATTGAATGTGGTAGAAGTACTTATTAAAATTGTACGACAACACTCTACAAGTGCTAAACTTATTTACTATCCTATATCTTATAAAACAAAGTCGCTTTTCGTGTCTGTCTGTTGTTTCTAACTCTTCTTCTTCTAAACCACCCAACGGATTTTGATGCGGTTTTCACCATTAGGTCGAGTATTTTTCATAGAAGGTTTATATATAGTTTATTATTTGTACATTCTTATGTAAATTTACATAAAAACGATAAATGTGTATAAAGTCCTACCCGTTGATACACATTCGCGCATGCGCTGCTTTAATGGTAAGTACTACATGAAAAAAATGTACTGGAGTATTGTTCCTCTTAATAAGATCTACAAAAAAGTCCCCGACGGCATATTCGTATCTTTTAAGAATAACGTGTAGTGATCATTTTTCTATCTAAAAATAATAATTTCAATATATTTTTTATTGTGAGGGATATTTTTCCATAATGGTATTAATCCTTATCCTTTAAAAATACTTTATTAATTTTCTACGTTAAACGAAGATAAAATTTGCTTTTTACACTATTTCGAAATTGCAAATGGTTTTATAGAAAAACGCATTTAATTGTTGACACATCCCGCCGTTGACACAGCTGTATGCTACTCAAATTTCACTTATCCCTTACTCTCAGTATATAAATATGTATATTAGTTACGTTGGCCATTTAATGTAGATCAAAACTGTCTTTTACTGTTTTTCATTTTAATAAGTACTTTAGAAGTTGTTACAATATCAAAAAATCTTTGCTACGAAACGGCTCGCCACTCGCCATGCGTCCGTCGGGCCCGCCTTACACACATCGGTGGTTCAGTGATAGAATGCTCGCCTGCCACGCGGGTGTCCCGGGTTCGATTCCCGGCCGATGCCTTCTATTTAATTTTCCTCACAGGCAGCCACGTAGTGCTTGCTTTTCCTCAGGGACAGAATACCCACTTCAGCAATAACCACAAGCTCGAAAAAAAAAACCCGCCTGCCTCTATAGCAACGAAGATTTAGATGCGTTTGCACATATTGGATAATGTATTATTTCAGCAGTTGAATGTATTATTTCAGCGCGATATATTTGGTTTCATATTTTTTATAGTAGTTATTAGTAGGTAGGTTTTGTTTATAATTTTTTCCGTTTAAAAATAGTCATTTAACTATCTAAAAATAGTCATTTAAATATATTTTAATAAGTACTTGAAAAGATAAGTAGCACAGATTTAAAATTACGGTACCTACAAAAAACAATTGGAAAATCCTTATTGAAACTACGATAATGCGGGTTGCATTAGGGTTTAATTAATTTTCACATTATCTTAAGTGCTTTGCAAACATACATTAGGTATATGAATAATCCAATAGTAAAAGCGGGCGTAGCCGCAAGAGGGTCGCTAGTAGTATAATAAAACAGTGAAGTAAAAAATGACACATTGAATATATTTGCGAAAAAAATATATATCTAAAAACACTAGAAAGATGTAAAAACACTAAAGGAATATAAATATGTAGCTACATAATTTTTTAACTTTATTTTTGTGTCTAACTTTTGGATGAATTTCAATTAATTCTTTTTTTAGCTATGTGACCTGACTAGAAATTTTGAAGACTGGCACACCTGATGTAGAACCATATCAGTCGAGCTAAACTATAAGAAATAATTAACAATTGTAGAGTGGGGTGGGGTTTAGTTTCACCAGAAATCTCTCTTATTCGATTCGAAAGCCGAAGTGTTGCAATTGCATGTGTTGAAAAAAGAGAATTTCTTTTAACTGGAACTCCTTTTATGTCCCCAAGGCAAGGGACAAGGGTCATAAAGTCCCATACAAGCGAAGTTGCGGGCGGCCACTAGTTTCAAATAAACCTACCCGATGACCTAATACTACTTTTTATGACCAACGCTATTGAACGCCAATCGATTCGATCAACTTTGTCGTGTACTTTATATATAATACTTAGATAAGGTACATCGACTGGCACTTTTATATGAAAGTGTGAAACGTAAATACATACAATTGAGTCAAATGCGTTTAGATATATGCTTACGACGTATAACCGTACAAATATGTTCTGGGCAACTTTTAAGCCTTTCAAAGTGTTAATGGCACGTTATTTTATAGAAGATCCTGGTATTATGGCATGGAATATATTACCATAATTTTCTTTATATGCTTACTTTGTATATTTAAAACTTTTTAATTATTTATGTGCCTGTTTCACGAAGTTTTTTAAAGTCTTTTCCCTCTAAAAACGTGGTATAACTCTTTTTTTAGCTTCACACTGTACGCTCATAGAAGGGTTCCCCACTCACTCCCCAGTTCCTCACTTTCCGCCGAAATCTGGTGGCATTGGAGTGGCATTAAATATAAATTTTCCTCGAGTTTGAATCGAACCCACAACTTGTCGCGTTTATTCTCTAACCCTTGTGCTCCTTCACCACTAGTGGCTTCAAATAATCAAACAATGTGAAAATATCACGTTAAAAATATTTATATTCGGTTTCAGAATTTTATATAGATGTACGTCGACATAGTTTCATGTGTCAGGCTAATGTATTCTTCGGGGTTTTTATTAAACGCTTTAAACACAAGATCCGGTATTGGTTGACGGGTTTCAACAAATAATGTAAGGGACACTTTCCTAGAAGCTTTGTAAAATTACGCTACATAGTACGACAAGTGTGAGAATGTCTCGTACAGTTTTTTTGTGTAAATTAACATTTTAAGGGAATTATTTTTGTGTTAAACATTTTAGTGTTACGTTAGTAACTGTTCCACTGAAAACTATTCTTGTGTATTATATAATAATTCATTAAAAAAAAATAGTGGATTATTTTGAAATTCATTCATTATACTATAATTGACACAATGTGTTTAAAAAGCGCTATGTAACTGATCCATAAGAGTAGACCGTATATAGGTATCTTACGTTAAATGAATGTTGACAGTATTTATAAACATGAAGTTGTTGGCCGTCTAAGTTATCTTAGATATACTTGCTATATCTGTCTTAAAAGTATTCATTATTTATTTTTCATTTTTGTTGGTTTATTATATATAGATATCACAGTGTAGTTGGGACTTGGAAGGTTGTACAGACGAAAGACATTAGATCGAAATCTTTAAATAAAATTAAAAGTTGGACTTACAACGAAATGCTTAAAGATTATATAAGGTAAAACGACTTATTAACTCACAAATCACAAAAATTTTACACCTAATTAATCTTTGCCCAAGAGAAGAGATCGAATGGAATCCTTATAATGTAACGGTAAAATATAAATGAACACTCATAACTTATACAGAAACGAAAACAGCTGTTCGCTAACGAACTCTGAGATAATGATCGCTGCATCAAGTGTAACGGACTAATAGTTGTGGACGTTTAATTGAAGAACCAATTCAGAACTTCGTTGCTGCGAGCTATGAAAACTGCTGGTTTGGAAGATTCTCAAGTTATAGCAAAGAGCTAAATTGTTCCTCACAAGATGAAGAAGAATATTTAGATTTTTAAATTTTTTAATATAACTGTTGTTTTAAATTGGCTTGAGAGCCATGTTCTATGACCAGTTGATGTAACGAGAAAATTAATATCAATAATCAATAATATTTCATACAAAAAAAAAACCAAGTATATGCCGATCGAAAGAAAGAAACGGATACGACGATAAGCTAAGTTTCGACATCGTTTTCTACCTTAACATTATGTTCAAATATAAACCGCAAAGTTAAATAACTTTCGTAGTTCGTAGTGCCTTAGGGAAGTAAATATTATATTATCCTTATTCACTATTTCTTTGCATTTGTCGAGATACGCAAATGTATTGTGTGTGTACATAATTTTGAAATGCTACATGGCTTTCTCCTATAGCTCCTATAGTAGTACGTCTTATAAAAAATATAAAGTAAGTAATTTGCTTTAATTCTAATATAGGGTGATCTGTATATATAACATTAAAAATTCTAAATAAAAGAATGCTTACGTAATATCCAGACGGATCTAAGAACTTAATATTAAGTGACTCTGTTCCCATTAAGACATTATCGTTCCCTATTTTTTACCAGATTTTCGAGGCATTGCATACGCCGTGCTTCTTGCTAAGTTACCTGGGCGAGGAAATATTTAATTTCCTAAAGTGGAAATCAAACCGATCGATGAGCCTTACTATTTAGCACAAGACATCACTAAATTTATGAAAATTGGAGAATGTATTAATTTATTGATATGTTTGAAGACATCACTAAATTTATGAAAATTGGAGAATGTATTAATTTATTGATATGTTTGACGTCTAGTATAAGAAAAACCGCGTGTTCTCTTACAGACACATCATGACATTTCCTCAAACAAAGATAAGGGACAGAATGTTTAGAAGGCAAAAGGGCGATTTTTTTTTAGAGGGGTTACCTATTTCGACATGAGATAATAAAAGATATTGTTATTATCAAAGTCGTAGTTATAATAATTTTGGTCGCATCTGCTCAGAAGTACGGCAGCGTTATGTTTCTGCCCTCGTATCGATAATAACTTTAAGTTTGCGAGTTTTAGGTACAGTGGGCCGGTGTATTGTTATAGACAGTATTGCGTGACAAAGATAGTAAATAAGTCAGTGGATCTACAGAGGGTAGGATATTTTGTGAATAATTTTAAGGTTTTTGAATAATTCTTAATAATATACCTATTGTTGTACTATAATGTTAATAACAGTATTCATCGTAGTATAAGTATAAATTGACTATATATATAAATGGAATACTTACGAATAAAATTTGGACGTTTCCATAAATTAGAGAGTGTCCTTAAATTTGCGTAGAGCTATCGAAACTTAGAGTGGAGAACAGAGAATATTACCATCAGTTCTCTCTCTCTCATCAACTCTGCCTATCTATGTTAAAATACTTAAGGATGGTAAAAATAAAAACTCGTGACCTTTACCCTTTTTACTCGTATACCAATAGGTTTAAGTTCTTTAACACAATTAGTGTTTTTAAAATATTCGTCTCATAAAGTCAACACATTAAATATAGATTCCGTTATGTTTTATTTCAATCAAACTTTATATTGTGGTATTAAATCAAAGGAGCATTTATCATTGTCCAAGAGACAATACGACTCGTCTTACTTGTCTCAGCTTATCATCTCATGATGTGGAGATGAATGACGATGTTAATTAAGATTATGATGTCTTCTGGGTTAAGAAGTTCAATTTTACTCCCTTTGATGGTTAGTAACGTGATACGCGCTGCATACTTGTGTCCGAAATAACTTTTGTTATTTGGATAAAACAAACTAATTCAAGTATTAGTTTTAGGCAATAATAGGTTTACGGATTATTTATTATTTTTCGTAAAGCTAAATGCTCTATCGACAGCAATAACTAATGTTAGTCATGAAGGACCTGGTTCTATCAAAGAAATATGTAACTCCAACGAAGCTTATACTTATTTAAATTGTAAACAATTGAGACGTTTCCTATATATTCGTAGGAGCGTCGAAAACCTCAAATCCGAGTGTAGCAAACGACGTAGCCTAAAGGCCTTGTGATAACTGACAATTCTGAGTTACCTATCACGTCTAGTTGTCTTAACTAACTACAAAGCTGTTTCATATGCTCCGACGTAAGTAAGGTTTAAATACAACTTTTTGGCTTCTCGTAGGCGTATTGTATACATTGTCCTCGGGGGAACGAATTATTACTTAATAGTATTTTCATTTCCTCGCTCTGGTAACAAAGCGCGACTTTGAGTTCCGCCACTCAATAGTCTCTCTCCGGCATACAGCATAAAGCTGAAAAGAAACCACGATATTAATGTCAGCAGTTGTAGGCCAAAATTGAGCATTATGAAACAGAAAATTGCAAAATATTATGTTAAATTATATATTAATCTCTCGTTTGGTAACTAGTAATGTTAAGTATAAACACATATATTTAATGATAAATTGTTAAAATATATGTTTAAAATATAATTGTATATTTATTCTGTGTATTTATATAAATCTTTTGGCATAACAGCTATAATAAAATTAACTCCATAATTTATGTAATTGTATTGTAGTGTATTTAATTATAACATTATAGTCATTTGATAATATAATATCTGAAATTTATAAGTGACTATGGATGCTGATTGCAATTTCAATCTTACTCAAGTATAGCACAATATGATATTTCAAATCATTCAAACTAAAACAAGCAGTTTCACGTTAATCACTCATAGGTACTACACTAAGGCCCATATTTATAAGTGCTCACAAGTCTGAGATCGATCTTGAGTTGCCGTTTTCATTTTTAAATTGCATATGGATGAGTGAAAACGACATCTCAATCGATTTCCGAATTGAGCGCGATTTGTAAATACGGATAATATTTATAAGAGTCAAGACACTCCGTTTTTTGAGTTCTGCCTTTAAACTTAAGCATTAAAACTAAGCAAGTAAAATTATGTTTATCAGAAACTCTCAATATTTAATCTGTATAGCAATAATTATGTCCATCTAATTATAGGTAAACAGTAATTTGGCACTCAGGGATCGTTTGAGCGTTGATTCGATGTTATTATTATGGGAATCATTAACATTAGTGAATTATTATTATCATAACTTGCGTGATGTTTGCGTACCACAGATAAAAGTTATTTAACGTGGAAAATATCTTTGTACTCGAAAGTTCTTAAAAGTCAAAAGTCATCGTCTTTATCACCGTATCATCACGTTTCTTACAATATTATTTTTACAATCAATATATTTTCAAATATTCTAATGAGTTACGTTAGCTACAGCCAGAAGGTACAGGAAGAAGGAAAAAAAAACCAAAAACTGTTTTAAACTAATTTTAATTAATTAAAATAATTACAATTAAACTTATTACTAAAAGTGAAAGTATGACCTACTCGATGTAAGCCCTAACGATTAATGATTTAGAAATTACAACAAAATATATAATTCACAAATTGCAATTATGCATTCCCACACTCATGATGTCAACACTCAACACTTGTTCCCCCTTTAAGGGATTTTTGCATCGGCCATCTTCTTGGAAATTCTTCTTGGGAATGTGTAAATTTATAACTATACACAAAGTTTACTTTTATAATACTTATAAGAATTTACCATTCGATATCCATTTCTTAGAAATAAAAATTGGACTAACAATGACTTATTATAGTCTCATTTTAAATATACCCATAATACTCAGTAATGCGGGGGTGGCCACTAAAAAAGAGCCGCAGATTTTAATTTTTATACGGATTCCGCGGAATTTTACGGTACGTTGCCCTCTTATTTGTTTCAACAGTTTCTTATGTCGGGTTGCCAAAGCTTCTTTCGTAAATCCGTGTCTGACAAAAGGGATCGCAAATCTGTCGAGTGCTCTTATACAATCATTATTATCTTAACAGAAGATCTATGTTTTTTAAAAGCTAAAACTACATTAACTAAATAAAGTATACTATTGATATAAAAAACAAATTTACGTACACATTTAGCCCAAATAAAATATACTAGGAATCACTGGAGGACACATATAATGTACCTATAAAGTAAAAAGTTAATTTTTACTTTATAGGTACATTATATGTTAAAACTGATAAAGAAAGACATTTAATTTAAAAATTGTATTTAAACGTTGAATTCTGCTTAAAGTGTAAATGTATTACTTGATATATAATTTCGTATCTTAAAGTTTTCTGCACAAGGAATATAATTGTACAAAAATGTTTACTAAACGTTGAAAATCTCAATCGTGGCAGTTAGTGAGAAACCGCGGGCGAAGTAGAGGCAACCGCAACTGACAACAAGATTATCGAGTTATAGAGCGAGGAATGAGTATAGAATGGCCTTTTAATTGATCCATCCGTTTAGTAAACAATACTGTTAATGTACTTACTGTCTGTCTTTCCGTCAGTCTGTTTGTGAAAATATAGGAATTGTTAATTGTTGATTAATAATATTTATTTCACCTAAACATTACATAGAGGTGTATGATGAAGAATAGGAGAGGAATACATATTTTAAGCGATCGAACCTATGTTTTCCAGGTTTTTAAATTTTTTACACATAAAATAGTTGATATAAAAATAATTATAAAGTTATGTTAACATTGACATGTATTTTATTAATGTTTTAACCTAAATTCAGGCAAAAATCGTACAACAACACTAAATAAAAAGGGACTTTTCGCTATTTCGTAAATCTTAAGAATTCTCTACAAAGATATATCATTCGGACAGCTAAATCGTTCTCTTGTCGTTTTTTTCAGGAATTAGGAGGATTACAACGGCACTTTGAAATGTTATACAATTTTATTTATTTAATGGTAATAAATAACTATAAAATATAATATTATCGAAAGTTTTATCTCTGAAAATACTCTTAGAATAGTGGAATACTCTTAAGATTATGTAACATATAAAAAAATACAACTCCGAATAATATAAAATAAACATGCAAGTAGGTAAACTATCTCTGTACCTCTATCTAAAATAAGGTTTATTTTATAGGTAACCCAAGAGTCAATAAAACTGAAGCCAATCCTTTTCAGCAAGATATTTCGTACATTTTGTAACCTTTGGCCAATCAAAAGAATAAGTTTGATACGCATGTATCTGAAAAACTCAGGAATAAAATTATTTATAAAAATGTAGCTTGTCAAAAGTGCTATATTAAAATAAAACCTATAGTAACCAAAAAAGAAGTAACGGCCGCATATCATAAAAATTGAATTATATTCAACAAACATACTGTGTTTGATTTTTTTTGACAAAATCCTTCTTTCAATGACACGAGGCAACAAAGCAGTTAATTGAAACACTGCCCGCGAAGCTACGGGCTACGGGCGGCGGCGTCAGTGCTACGACGCTCGGCGCGTAGACTGCACGCCGCTACGCCGCGCTACAACGTAGTCTCTGGAACAGTGTGAAAGTGTATTTACATGTAATGTGCCAGTGTCTATGTGTACTTGGAAAGCGCTTTGCTATCTATTTTGTTATTTTTTCTTTTTCTTTGTTTCACATCTTAGATCATTCAGTGAGGTTCGATGTGTGATGGATTAGCGTTTTGATTTTTTTCCAAACGGAAATGGTAAAATAAATTATATAGACATTATTTAATTCATATTAATAAGGAGAGAAATATATTCGCCACTCACACCAGTTTTAGTTTTTGAAATATAATTGTATTATAATTCAGTTAAATAGTTGTATAACTATTAATCTAATAAGTCTTATAATATTTATGCAAATTAATTTAGAATTTAACAAAGTTTTATACTACACATGAAACTAAAACACTTACAAGAGTCACGTGACTATTGAATATTACTAACTTTCCAATATAAATTGCCAACACTCAATTGGAGGGGTATCTGCAATAGGAATGAACGCCAATTATGGCGTGTCCGTGACGGTTCAAGCGCAATAATACGAATTACTTCAATGGGCTTTAAAAATAAGTTAAGTAGAATATTCATGAATTCCTTGAAAGTAATGAAAGTGATTTTCTGAGCTTATCAACCTTTTTCTGACCGGACTGAAACACCGCTGATTACTATTTCTGAGAAAATACTAAGCTCTTACTATTTTGTATTACAAAATGTAAAATGCACAAATACTATTTAAATTGCTTTTTATAATTGTGTGAGTATTTTTTGTTGTTCTTCAGAAATTAACCGAAATTAATGTTTAAGATATATTATTAAAGATAAAAGTTTATTTATTCACAGTAGGAGGTTTTAAGTAGGTACTGAACGTTATTAAGGTAAAGTGACTATGTGTACTTTTATGTATACTTAAGACAATTTGAATAAATTTAAAGAAACTTGTAACAAAAAACATCAGATTGAGACTTTGTCTTCTTTATCTCGGTAAAAGAATGCTTGGATACCTTACACAAGAAATATTTTCTTCAACCTTTAAAGTATCTACAAAAGTTACCGCTGTGGTTCTATCAATCATAGGTAAATTATATGAGTATCTAAGACACATATGTAGATATATAATATATAATATAAAGAAGTAATATGATACAATGTAATACATACGCATTAAAAATGTGTTACTTCAATTTATTTTAAGTTAAACTAGAATTATTATACTTACAAATATTTTATTAAAATAATTTGGATATTACGCTGATAATATTCACATACTACTTTTGTACAAAAAATATATTCTATTTCTTTATCTTAGTTCAAATTCTGTCAAGTACTGAGAACTCTAGAAGGGTCAAGGACAATTTTTATAAGGAAGTCGAGCATAGAAGGCGTTACCAGGCGTCTAAGGTCGATACACGGAGCACGCAACGGCACATCAAATGGTAATCCTAGAGAACGATACACGGTTTCCTTCCTTTACGGTATAACTTACACTTTATGAAATAAAATAGATTTTTACTGTACAACTCTAGTTCTTTAGACAGCGGACTTTGTTAATTTCGTTTCATAACTCATCGTAGTCGTATCGTAGTCTAATCAAGTTTCTTATAATATTTGTTACTCAACTTAGTTACTTTAATTTTAAACAATTAGAAATTACTTATATTAAATTTTAGAATTCCAAATAATTTAGGAAACAGGAAATTTATTGCTGGAGTCAAATTCATATATTCAAATAAATAAAATATTCGTTACATTTTCTTTGCACAGTGCTTAGTAATAATATGTAACACTATTATTAGTTTCTAATAAATCGGTTAAAAGTCATTGAAAGTGTTGTTGTTGAAATATATATAAAATTTAGACAGATTTTAAATTTTAAACCTGGCTTATTTTATGTGAACTTTAAGAAACGTTACTACTTAGATCTGACTTCTTATATTTTAGTAACTTTTTGCCTTCGTTAGCGGAATGAGAGCGCTCTATTTTTAAATTGCAACTGCCTTGGCTAGAAGTCGCAACTTTCGTTTTAGATATGCAATTTGACATTTAAAATTGGATTGAGAATACTTTTAATGTGGAAAGGGAGTGTATTTAAAAATGTACTTCGAATCTGGTCCCTTTTTGAAATGTTTTTGTATAATCAGTCATAGTAAAAAATATTGTTTTACATAAATTTTTAACAAAAGTGACATAATTTAACAGTAAATATTCAATGAAAATTGTTGAGTCAGTTAGAAAACCTTAACTAATTGTTGTCAGTGCCGGAACATGTATCTCGTTGCCACACATATGGAAGATTTGTCGTCAGTATTTAATATTAAAGAGACCTTTTGCATAGTTTGTTGCTTAATATATTTTTTTCCTATGACAATACCATACATACATATTACTTATGTTAACTTCTTTAGATGTTTAACAAACATTTATACATAAACACAATAATAATGACGACATCTTTGAAGACCTCTTTTAATTCCATTACCGCCATACTTACGTTACACGTTGTTATACATTAATCGAGGAGACCTTTCGCCTCATTGTTCACAATTTCAACGTATATATTTTCCCATCAATTTGCTATCGTTTGAGTTCGCTACGTGCTCGAGCATAATGTTTTCAATAAAGAAATATTAGGAAAAGCTTTTATTAATAATGTAATTTTACCTTTAATTATGAAACACGGAAATTAAAATTTTTGTACTATGAAAATATTTCTGGTCTTTTATATTTCTTTTACACTATTTTAAAAAGTATAAGATGTGTAACGTCGCGTGTCTACGTACGTCGCGTGCTCCCAGCCAATATCACGCCTGACCCCATCCTGATAGCGCTGTAATTTTTACGATAATATTACACCAATTATATGAAATGTATCAGTTTTTGGGCTACCCTCTCACAATTTAGGGGTTTATTTTTTAAAAGGCGCCTACTATTGATTATATTAAAATGTTTGATATTACATTTTCAAAGTTTTTATTAAAATCTAAGGCTAGGTTATACGGAGAGTAAGGTTAATGGAAGATATAAATATAATTTCAGTTATTTCTAAATTTGAATATGTCGTCTAATTATGGGAATTCCTCAATGTCGGTCAATTAGTCAGAGGATGCCAATCGCAAATGTGACCTACTTGCGTGTGTCGTCAAAACATTGTGTTGTCGTTTTATTAGTTTCACCATCAGTTTTTTCTCGACTGTAAATAATTTTTTATGTAGCTACAAAAAAGTAAATCTAAAATATAAGTTTTTTTTAAAAAACATAAGTAATAAAAAATATTCTTCTTTGTGGTATTTTTAATAAAAAAAGTAACACATAATTAATACGTTTATTTAAAGTTTTCCCATATTTTATATCATAATCGAATTTCACACTTTGATAACAGTTACAACAGACCGTAAACCTAGCAAATTCAATATTACTAGCACTGTATACATTCGACAGTTACTCGATCGTTTAATTCATGTTATTACTGTGCCTTCCAATAATGCACGCCGGGATGCAAAATCGGACATTTATGAGTACTTGCGCACTGAATGAGATTTGCACACACATAATCTGCTCTGCACACACATAAATTGTTCAGTGGAATCTTTGTGTGTAGAGGCTAATTGATTTCGGCTTGGCCCTTGTTGAGTACAATAGCCCGGATTGCCCTTCTGTGGAATAATTAACACCAAATGCTGGGCGCGTCCCGCTCCCTTCGTTTACTCACTTAATGTATTTTAAAATTGCATTCTTTATAACTGCTATTGGCTTGTATTACTTCATTACGGATAAAAAATACCATTCTAATCTTAGATTTCCGTTTATATAAGGTAATTCGAAATACACAAAAGTGTGTGTGTTTGTGTGTGTGTGTGTGTGTATAATATTAATTCTATGGAAATAATTTAAAAATAAAGTATAATTATATGCCTTAAAACATTATTTTAACTTTAAAGCAAGTTATAGTATAACACTAAATAAACAATGACTCTCTAAATACATGTACAGTATATGCGGTGACTTCTAATAAGGTGACAGCTACCTAATGCTAATGCAAACGCCACTTCGCATATCACAACACGAGATGCTCTGTCAATCACAAGCGCCCCGCGAAAGCAAACAACAGATCCGACAAACCGACTAAACATTGTCTGTTTTGTACGACAGCCACGTGCGATCATCCGTAACCGACAAAGGACGGGGACAAAAGCCAACTTTCTTTTTGTTATGTGTCAAGTCATGGGAGGTGGCGAGGATTACTTATATACGAGTAGACATATGTATATTTATTTAGTATCATTAGATTAGATCTCGACGCCGCACTTTGTCTCTTAACCAGAGCGAGGAAATGAAAATATACATTTCATTCCCCCGAACGAATATCAAACCAATAACAGTCACGTTTACATTCGCACCCTTGTGCCTCTACTCAACGATGGCTTCCAATAAAACAGTTTATTAAATATAAAAGTTTTTATATTCATTAGAATATGTTTCTTATAGTTAAACATTTGTAAATTACGCGATGTTTTTTTTGAGACAAATTAAAATTTTAATATAAAATACTTTTTTTTTTTCAAAAGCCAAAATACCTAATAACGCTGTACGCTGTCGCCTATACGATGCATGCTATGATACAAACTCTCGCAACAGTGATCATATTTCCCCACCCACATAGCGTCATCGTCATCGTCATCGGCATTGTCTACGTTGCATTATTGTAATTGTAAGCGCATCCGGCGGGATCGACGTCAGACGCCGACTCTGGATGGATATCCCATTAGTATAATAGAGAGTGCTTAATTAAACGACGCCGAATCTCCGGAGAGTTAACTTCTTCGGTACGTTAACGTTTCATAAACAGTGCGGTGCTCAGGATCGAGCCTAATGATACACTTCACTGAGCATTCACAAATAAATGCAAATTTCTCGGTTATAGTTAATTACGTTCAGTTTCAAAATGAATTCCAAATGTGTTTTGAAAGTGAAACTTTGTTTGAGATGACCTAGTCGATGAGTGGAAATATCATTTTGTATTCATTTGTGTCCTCATATTAAGTGGCAGACCTACGAATGTGACGAATTCAATATATATCATAGCAGGGTAGGCAGAGGGAACCTAGTGTTAAGACACTCCGTTCCCATTAAGACACTTCCGTTCTCCACTTTCCACCGAATCATTGGATAGTTTCATTTACATTAGTTACCCACTTATTAATGTATATACTTATTAATTTATTAATGTCCATTCCTAAGCAGTATATTAGGAATAAATAGCTCTTAAATTCTTGTAGTTGTTACTTTAGATGGTCTCCTCCTTCAATATATCGATGTGTCTCAAAAGATGGGGGCTAGAGACAGGTGCACTACCGTTCGGTCCAAATCGTTAAGCTTGAACTGCTCGAAATAATAAGTAGTTCTACCGTTTGAGTTGCGGAGGACGTCGCCGGCAATTCCATTCAAAGGTAGAATGAAGATAAATGGTTGAAGTCGGCTCTATAACGAGCCGAACTCGACTGTTTTCAATTTGCCCACGCTCTTGCCTCGATTTAGTGTAAATTCAGAAATGTATTTTTGTTTGGCGATCCTCGTATGTTACATTGGGGAAACCGTATTTTCTTTTATTTTTGTGATCTTCGTGGTTCGTTGTTTACCGTTTTGAATATGTCGATAGGGTTGGAAAGATTCACTTACTCCAGTGAGCTTGTTATATTTATCTTTGTATCTGCATATGAACTGTATCGGATTATCTACGACCATCTTATTTGAAAACAATAATAGTTATGTTAAACATTCACATTCTTCTGTAGATTTCTTAAAAAAATTTTTAAGACAAATAAAGATATTAAATATTTTATTTCCTCGACTCACGACTACCTATACGACTGACCTTTGTTTAATCTAAAATAGTTTTACAAAGTTGTCTTTGATGTAGATATAATAAAATTTTATATTAGTCTAATTTTGTATAATTTTTATATATATTCTTATATTCTTTTTATACCTATGTATTGTTAATAATAAAAACTTTACTTTTATAAAAAACAGGGACACTATAATTGATACATTTAAAATGAAAATGTAAAAACAATCGGAATAGGCGAAGATAATAGTAAGATATTTCCATTTTGGCTTACCTCGGCTTAGTGAAACACTAATATTAGAATTAATCAATACAGGCTACCGATCGACCTTCTTAATATTGTTATTAAAACGGACTAATGGTCTAGCCTAAATTATATATTATACCTGTGACCTGCGCACGGCTCCGCTCGCTTGAACTACAAAATTGTTAATTTACTAATCTTTCTAATTCTTAATTTACTTAACTAATTGTAAGGAAAGTCATTTTTCTATTAATAGTATCATTTTAAAAATAATATATATACTTATATCGAAATGTACAGTTTCAGCCAATTCAACAAAACAGTTATTTATAGCAATCTTGTCGAACAATTTTCTTTAAAATAGTATTAATTTTTTATTTCTTAATCGATTGAAATGAAAGAAACGCTGAATGTTAAGGGAAGCTTGCAAAATACAATAATAAAAATAAATAAACTGCAATTAAATCGCTTAAGCCGTTTTTGAGAGTAAAGCGAACAAACGTTGAGGTAATGTTTTTTAAAAAATCTTTGTTTTTGATTCTATTACGTTATTAAATGCCACCGATAATATTTTACGTATATATCGTCCATGTACAGTTACGGATCCGTTACGATTATATTATAAGTAATAAAAGTACTATTTTTATGGCATACGTTATATATGTATACGTTGGTGCATAATTTATCTCAATATGGGACAGGCGGAAGCTGCTAACGAGACCTTTTTACACATCTCGCTTTGTGGTACGTTTGTTTCTTTTTGAATATCTTTAAAATGTTTAGGTTTTTCCAGTAACTCTATATACATTTACTGACTCTTGGTATAAAGCTTTTGTTTCAAATCTTTTCATAATTCGTTCTCATTTACTGTATAATTTTTTACTCAATTGTGTATTTGGAAAGAAATATGTGTAATATTTATTTTTCTAGTCTTTAAGTATTTTTTTTAGTTAACCGAGTTGAGGTTCACTAAACTACCCAATAGTGTTCATATCACAAAACAATAGGTACATGCCAGCAGCGGTCCATTTACCAAACTTTCATATTTGGATGATATGTTTAATATAAAGCAATGTGTCCAAAAACATATAATATGATAAAAAAGGTTGAGATATTTTTCTAAACTAAATTCTGAACTATTACGATCTATAGATTTCCACTCAGAAGTCCTATCAATAAGCTTATTAAGTCCTGGTATCCGGTATAACCTATTAAGCTGATAATTTTAATCCATAATTTATATGTGATATAACCTTCGCAAATTCCGTGATTTCCGAACTTTCAGGCGATCATATGTGAAATTAAGGTACCATTTTCAATTATTAGAGGGTCTTCAGTATCCTGCGCTTTTTCGGTGTTTTATCCAACGGGTCCAATCTGGAAAACTAATGAACTGCAAAGTATCTCGTTGATTTGAGTAATTTTTCCTTGCCATTCCCCCAACTTTTAATTAGAATTTTATTGAGAATATCGGAATTATTAGTAATTAATTTCGTTTTGAGTTTATTTTTGTTTAAATTTCTTTATTTTAATATCCCTAGCTGAATTTTCATGTTTAACATTCAATGAACACAATCTTAGTCTTGTTTTTATTTATGGTCGTCTATTTAAATACGAAAATAGTTATTAAGCAATGTAATATAAACCTATCATATTTTTTTACTCCTCGGTAGTAGACAATGCGCAGTTTTAATAGTAACAATCTTGTATCTATTCTATTGCTATCTAGCTCGTTTCCCTATATTACGTTATCCATAAGTTTATCCACTACTCCAGACATGGAGGCAGTTTTGGACCCTGCTATTTGCTTAGGGCCGGGTTGTTCGCCTCAACAAATACTATAGTACTTGAATATTCGGCCTGGTTGTAAATGTCAAGTGTAGTAGGTATATGTATGAAAGAATCTACGTATGTTCTTAAAATAGTATACAAAATAGCTCATTATTCGCAAAGTTCATTTGTATAAAATAATTTTATATGTGTTGTGAAAATACTTATGTATTTTCAATGAAAGAGATTTGTAATAATGTAACTAACTAAATAATAATATATTTGATGCAGTTTACAAATCACATTAAAAATGTTCATTAGAAATATCATTTGTTTGTCCTAATAATGTCAGTCATAGACAGCAGTTGTTGAGCGTAGAATTTTAACAAGGTTACTGACAAAAAGCTTAATTAGCGGAGAACGGATGTTTGTTCAGACAGACAATGGCCCGGCTTGAAAACTAGGTTTTTTTACCGCAGCTAAGAAGCCCCGGGGACGGTCACACACCAGTAATGCATTACAGAGCGCTGGCTTTGAAAAACTTATGTTCATTTGTCAGTATTACTGTGTGTATTTAATGTGTCTATTAAGTTTTGCCTGTTCCTTCATATCACCATGTCGTGTTTAATATTTGAGTACACGTTAGAGTTACTGAGGCCAGGTAATAATGGTAATGAAATATTAAATATTTTCATTTGTTCGGTCTGGTATCGAGGCAAAGTGCGGGATTGAATTCCGTCATTCATAAAAACAATGCATCCAGAATTTGGTGGAAAGTGGAGAACAGAGTGTCTTCTCCCTTTGCCTACTCTGCTACATACGGGATAACGCATAAAGCTGAAAAAAAACCTATGTATGTAACTAATCAATACTGTAGTATGAATATCATTTGAATAGACTAATTTTGTAATTATATAAAGTAATTACAGTGTTACTGTATACACATACTATCAACTTCAAAGCATATTAGGAAACATTGAAATCGACTCAATTAGATGGATAGTATCCATCATAAATATAAAAGCATCATAATATTAGTCTCGAAATGATATATTTACTTTTTTCGTTCTGGAAAAATGGCCATAGGTATAAAATATCTTAACAAGATATGGCCATTCACACTCACAGGCCACATTGAAGTAGATGATGACTATCAGTTTCGTACATTTCTTAGAGTAGGCTCCAACCACTTTCAAAGTGAACTAAATAAATCATTCATCACTTATCCCTAATTCCGCCCACAGGGAAAACTGAGAAAATCCGAAGTTCGCGTCAGTAATTAGGGGTAACTTGGCAACAAGTAGGCGCAAACCTTGGTTTCGTGGGATCAAGCACATTTACAACATTGTGCTCCTTATATTATGTGCAATAAGAGTCACAAAGTTCCAGTTCTCACTTGAAAGGCACTAATCTGACCTTTTACCCGAAAACTAATGTGGTGATGTTGTTAATAGCAGAATTTCCATTTGAAATGTGTATTTGTTTCTTTTAATACAAGTATATACAAGAAAATTAAAATTTTACTAAGATATTCGGAAAATATTATTATAGTTTTAAATAGTACTTTATCTCTTCGATCTTAAATCCTAAATATTTTGTGAAAATAAATACTATTATATTTTTAATAACTTTTAATCTATGATCTTTCATTAAAAATACTATTACCTTTTAACAAAAACAATTTACCGAGGCCGGGAATAGTAACAATAGCCGTTAACGTTTACGATACCCGCGATCGTAATAATAGCAAGTTTATGACGTTTTTACTCTTGCCGCGTTATCAAAATCATACTAAGCTTTATTAAGATAAACGCCTCATTTGCTTTTACGATCTGAGTCAATTCTGAAACCGTGTGTAGGTATTACGACTGGTTTCGGCATTAATAAAAAATCCTATAAAAATTACTGAAAAGTTTTTTTTTTTACAATTTAGTTATAATTTTATTTCTATGGCATAATGCTGTTATCAATAAAATAAAATCTTTTGATAATAATTTATTTTATATAATTTTTTTAAGTTCAGGCTTTGTGCCTCATATAACTAGGTAGGTAGGAAAACCCTAGTGTTAACACATACATTCCTATCAATTTTTAGATATTGTGTGCAGTAACGGTGTTTTGCCACGTCTTGCCAGAGTAAAAAAAAAACAGTTATTGTACCGAGAGGGATTTAAATCCATACCTAGCGCGCTTATTTATAGTCGGACGATTAACAAATTATGACATTTGCAATATTTTTGTTATATTACCTTTTATGTTTACAAGTTACTTCTAAATACACTATGCCATAAAGGTTTTAACTAACTACGTATAATAAAATTCCTAAGCTGCGCTTTTAATTTGATTAATGATCCTTCAACACAACTCTAGTGATAACTTACTTACACAAGTTACTTTCAGAGACTCGACATATACCTCATGAAAGTTAAAATAGTTGTTATCTTAGAGTTTAAAATCAAAACTTCACCCGTTTATGACCGCATGCAAAATATAAGTACAATGCCAACATGATACGGCATCAAAATCTTCACACGTCCACGTAAAAAGCTGAGAAGCAGCCAGCCTCGTTAGCACCATTATACTGAGCAAAGCCTTGCATTAACGTTGGTTTCAACAATATGTAATACAATATCAACGAAAAGTTCTCTCGCTACCTCAACATTTCCGTTTCATAGGTTTCCTACAGTCGGTATTTATATTTCATATTCAAACGGTTTAAATTGTCTACTACCATTATTCGTTTCTTTTTATTTCAGTAATTTGTGGATCGACAATTTATTTAATGGTTCCTAGTAAATGATGTACGAATATGCTCGTTAAGAAATATATGCTTTTAAGTTTTGTGTTATTAATGAATTCATTAAAAGTAAGTAATATAAAAAATATAAACAATTTTAATAAGACAAATTATTAATAGCGTAGATATATGTTCTTACGTAAGTTTTAAGATAAAGACTAAATAATCGTGAGAACTGACAGGCTCGACCAATACCCAAACAAATTGCAAACTCGAGCAGCACTGTAAGAGTGAAATATAACCCAACGCAATCAGCCAGTGGATAGAACGAACCGTGCTTGTAAAGAAACAAATTAGATCCGTCTCAAGAACACTGCTTTTCAAATAGATCAGGGAGAAAGACCCGTCCTGCTAATGAAGGGTTAGCGGTACACAAACTGAGAATGCTCTTGGAATATATAACAAGAAAAAAATAAGTAGACCCCTCATAGTAGTTCTCAACGGTTTATTTTGTTACAATGGCTTGCAGATTTTTTTTGCACGAATATTGGTTTATTTGTAAGCAAGTTAGTTTTTGAGTAAGATGGACGAATAAGTTACATTTTCTATAACACTATTTGCGTTACTTTATTTACATGAATGCATATAAAAAAAATTTTACATTTTCAGAATACTATTCTACATTTTTACGACTTTATATATTACGTTTTATGTGTGTAAAATATCTCCTAAAACATAGAAAGCTTGTACTTACGTACCTATGATGTAACTAGCGTATATAACGAGCCAACGTTTAAATCGTTTGAGAAACAAACACGAGGAAGTGGAATAGAAAAGGAAAATATTGGTTTATACTTAGAATAATATTTTATGTGGAAATGAGTTCTCAATTCCGGTAAGGCTTCGTAGTTATCGGAAGCTAACGGGAACGTTTCTCCGAGGAGATTTCACGTCTCGATACATCGACTGACGTTGTTGATACGGTATATTTATAATGAAATGGATATTAGTCGTAATATGTGAAAATTGTTTTCCATTTATATGTAATATCTTAGTAATGAAGAATTTTTCATAAAGTAATATTTTTTTATAAGTAAGCACGTTAAAATTATTTTATTATTATTAATAATATAAAATATCTTCCAAACCTTTCTTTTTGGTCTTATTAAATATATCGGTATATTTATTTTCACATATCAATTCATTGATTCATAAATCCACTTGAAAGACTGCATTCTGTTGAACGTCTAGAGAATCATATTATATGGCACAGATATCGAGGGTGAATTACAAAAATGAAAGGAGAGCGGTTCGAAGGAAAGCAAACCAGAATAAATTTAAAAGTTTGCGAGTTTCTGTGGAGTCAATTCAATGCCGAATCATATCGTCCCAATTTGACGGGTTTTTTGAGGTTGTATTCATCAATAGAGCATTATTTAAACTTGCTAATTGAATTTATTGACAACAAATAATTGTATAGCAGAAAAAAATACTTTATATATTTAGCTTTTTATATTTCTTTTTGCATGCCACAATATGTTTATTTATAATCTAAATTATATGTAGAGAACAAAGTTTTTTGTATGGTTTATAATTAATTTAGTTTCTTTAGGTTTCTGTTGAAACAATATAAACCAGTCTGTTGCTGCAAAATTGTGTAGAGAACTTTGTTAGAAAAACTTACCCTTTTGAAATTTTATTATTATGTGAGATATAAAGTTAAAGTTTAAAATGCAATCTGACCACTGGTAGTATACTTTTATTTATGACATATATGACTTTTATTGTACAAGACACTTCTGAGCTATATTTTTTTTAAAAAATATAGCTATAACATTGCTTTATCCTAAAAAATCTGGCTTATAGATAGATCTGGTAGATAAATACAACACAAATGTGATTATAACACAAGTGTATAAATTTCGTGTTTCTTTGATTACGACCATAATTTTATCAGACATGGCTCATACACTCTACTTGTGGTACTAGAAAAAAT
>DWNA01000086.1:0-45402 GCA_018249835.1 Heliconius besckei | reverse complement strand
CACACTCAGGAGCTTCACGTCACGGAAATGAAGATGCTGAGGTGGATGTGCGGCGTAACGCGGTCTGACCGCATACGCAACACATTCATTCGAGGTAGTCTTGGGGTCCGTGACGTAGCGGATAAGCCCCAAGAGCGTCGCTTGAGATGGTTTGGCCACGTTACGCGCCGGCCTAAGAACTATGTCGGACGCAAGTGCCTTGCTATACTAGTTCCTGGGGCGCGACCTCCCGGACGCCCAAGGAAGCGCGGGTTGGATGTCGTGATGCAGGACATGAGAGCCAATGGTCTAACCACCGAGGACGCAAAAGATCGTGCAAAGTGGAGTAGGTTAAGTAAGAAGGCAGACCCTGGTAATAGCCGGGATTAATGCCAGGAAGAAGAAGCTGTCGACTAATCTGTTATCGCGCATATCCACTAAATTATTAGATATACTTTTTTTAAAAAATCGACGCCTTCATGAATATTTGTAATTTCCATTATTTTATCAGCTTTTATTTAATTTGCCCGTTCGATCTTGACTCGAAAATCTCGTTGTAAGGGTTTGGTGGTATATTATAAAGGGGCTCAGAATAAAAGTACAATTTAGTACAAAGCTTTATACGACCGTCCACTGCTACGTCTCAGACTGGACTGCCTTACCATATTACAAACACTTTAAAAGAAGCCTTAGACATTTATATTTTTTAAGCGGGTAGATAACAATATAACAATATGACTCACTGACAAATATTGACAAGTCTCGACCAGTATACAAAATAATGTCTATACAATTATATGTAACTTATATAAACTCTAACAATATTGCCTCTTGAAATTCTAACCGGTGAGACCCGCTTGTGGGAAGCCGATTAGAATGTGCACTCACAAAACCAGTACGTTGTCAAAAAGGAATATAATTAATAATTATAAAGCTACAGAGTACTTTCTTACATACAATAAATTGTATAAAGCGGTATAGGTGAAATATGTGACGTTACACCTACACTACATGACCACTTATCAAATACAAAGCTCAGTTTCGGCCTCGCGCAATATAAGTACCTACATTTCATTCATTTCATTATGTTTTAGTAGATATCTTAAATTTAGTGAACACCAAATGACTCCATATGAGGTATTTCAAATTATACTAAGAAATATAAAAAATTGTGCCGTTTGTTAATAAATATGATTCATTAATAATTATTATATTTATTCTGTATTTTTATTTTATTTACTCTGTATTTTTATTTATTCTGTATTCAATTAAATTTCATACAAAATTGTGAATAATAAATTAAATAAGTAGTAATGTCACTTGTGATATTTTTTCTATGCTTATCTATCAAATCTATATTGATAACGAATTAATTATTATATTTTACCTTTGAGAAAAAGTCAATTTAAAAATAAAATACCGTATCCACATCAAGTTTTTGTATATATCCTGTATCAGTGTTGCCCTAAATATAGTAAAGCTGATGCGAATTTTAATCCAGAAAACATTAACCAATGGAAGCTGGGTAAAGACAAGTTTCTTATAAATTGCTATAACGTGATTGGTTGCTCACTAACTGCCATTCATCCAGCTGTTACTGTCAAAGCCGAATGGTCACAGACCGTCAAAGGCTTTTTAAATTGTCTTTCTTTTCTACTTGAAACTGCACGTGTAGACGCGGTCATATTGCTTATCACCGCAAAAAAATATTAGGTATAAATTCAATTTATGAATATCTGTACTATTTATTACGTTTTAACATGTTCACATACTTATTTAAAATGAAATATCAATTATCCTGTCACAAGATTTAAGTGAAGTGGATTAAATAATGAACATACAGTTTATTGCATTAATACACAAGTTGGTGTGGATACTACACGAGTCGTTCACGTGCGAAATTTAATGGAAAATTTGTGAATCTATAGGTTAGTTTCGTCAAAATGCCGTCTGATGCAAAAAAACGAGCACAACAAAAGAAAAAAGATCAAGCGAACAATAGGAGCAAAAAGCCTGTGGCGAGAGTTACTAATGCGGAGACGAATGGCTCAGAAAACGGTACAGGGAAAGAAGAACGCGAGCTTACAGCTGAAGGTACGAGCCATTGTACTATATTTAATAGTTATTATAATTATAATTATTCAATTATTTATATAAGTTAATGATTATAAATTGAATTATTAACCAATGAAACATTTTAAATATGTATGACTTATATTGTAAAAGTTTAATATTCGAAATAAAAAAAAAAAGATAATAAGATTATTGCAAGTTTTTAAATTACTTAAAATATAATAATGATAAGTAAATTTTTTTATGTAAAAAGACAAAACCACATTTTAAACATTGACTTGTTTTGCAGAAGCACTATGTTTGAAGCTAGAAGCTGAAGCTAAAATGAATTCTGAAGCCAGATCTTGCACTGGATCCTTGGCAGTCCATCCACGTTCTAGAGATGTTAAGATAGCCAATTTTTCTATCACTTTTTATGGTAGTGAACTGCTTCAGGATACATTACTTGAATTGAATTGTGGCAGACGATATGGTCTTGTTGGACTCAATGGATGTGGTTAGTATTACCTTAATTCAATAAATATTATCAGTTTGCATTTAAGATTTCATTTTACATAATTATATGTTATTTGTGTAATTGTCATAATTGGAATTAAATTTTATTTGATATTTGTTATAATTGGTTTGCAAAGGTTATGGTATAGTATTATTCTAAAAAATTCCAAAGCTGTCTATTTTTTATATAGGACCTTGGTAATGCCATGAGGCTTCTGTGCTGCAGTGGGACAGAGTCATGACTCTGAATGCACTAGTTGTGGGTTTACTCTACACTCAGGAACATGAATAATTGCACAGTGCTTAACTTTAAACATTCTAGTTATGGGTTCGATTTTCTTTGGGGTAACTTATTTATTTTAATTTTCTCACTCTGGCAACAAGACAAAACACAATTAGCTGTTTGAGTTACAAAATTTAACAGCAAATGTTCAACAGAAAACAGTAAAAATGAGGTTATATGTGCTATACAGTATGAGGCTTAAAAAATATAAAAACAGATGGATCCTTTACTATAGCTTGTATTTTTAAACGGTTTTAATAAATATCATCAATATAATTTATTATGTTCTAAAAAGCAAGTAAGCATTATGAATTATATACTTATAATTCTATACTATAACTATAAATACTTATTTATAATAAAAACAGTTACATTTTACAATATTACAACAACAGACACTACAAATGTGTTTTAATTGTGGTGATTTCTTGTTTTCTTTATTTTAACATAATATTCGGGCATGCTGAATTTTATATATATTTATTGCGAAAACTATTTTAATCAGCTTTGCATTTATTAATTCATACCTTGGTTGCGAATGTGTCATATATTATTATGTTTATGAATTAATAATGATAGGTGCTGCAGACCTTTAATTTAAGACATTTGTATATATATTATTATTAATGTATATACTAATGGTTTTAGAGTGAAATTCCTATTTACCTTAAATTGATATTTAAACAACCTTTCACTTTTTAAAAGGAAAGTCGTCATTACTATCAGCATTGGGTCGACGTGAAGTGCCTATTCCTGAACATATTGATATTTTCCACTTGACTCGTGAAATGCCAGCGTCTGACAAAACTGCATTGAAATGTGTTATGGAAGTTGATGAAGAAAGAATTAAGCTAGAAAAATTAGCAGAAGAGCTAGCCCATTGTGAAGATGATGGTAAGTGCGGTAGAAATTGCAAATTTTACATTAATATACATGTCTTTATTTGTTTTCTTGAGAAATATAATCAATTAGCAATAATACCGCCTTTGCACACTTTAAATTTATTTTGAAAAACAGTCAATTCTGAGTTAGACTCACCTACCAAACCAATCTTCCTTTATTTAACATAAGTTCTCACTTCCCAAATGTCATAATTTTAAGTGAACGGAATATATAATAATAGGCTTAGTTCACGCAGCAAATTTAAAAAAATGTGACAAAATGAAATAAAACTTTTTCTGAGCTCAAGAGTCGCATAGTTCATTTCTAGCTACAAGCTAGCAATTTTAGCATAATAGCTGCACTCCATCTTGAGGAAAAGTCTTGACAGATGGACTAAGAAATCCTATGAAAGTTTAATTTTTTCTTGTAGGTACAACAATTTCTATCTATTTTATTTATCTTAATTAAACAGAGTCCCAAGAACAATTGCTGGATGTTTACGATCGCTTGGACGACCTGAGTGCTGATACAGCTGAAGCTCGTGCAGCTAACATTCTACATGGTCTTGGTTTCACCAAGGAAATGCAGCAGAAGGCCACTAAAGACTTTTCTGGAGGTAATCCTTTTTTTTTATCTATTCAAAGTTTAATGTTATATATAATAAGATGAAATTATTTTGAATAATTTTAGTATGTGAAAAGGCAGCATTTGGCACTTGTCAGTGTCTTATTGTAATAACTCATGAAAACGATTAATTATTGGTAACTTCCGTTGTGCTGAGGGCACAGAGTCTGACTGTAAACGCGATGATCGTAGGTTCGATGTCTACTCGGGACAATGTATTATATTATTTCCTCGCTCTGGTATAGTTCGGTATAATATAACGCGCGGCGCTAAGTTCCGCCACTCACCTTTCATTGTCTCATTGTCTTAATACTACTAAGTTCCCTCTGCCCACCTTGCTATGTCGGTTACACCATGTAACTAAAAAATATAATTAAATAGGAAGTAGTTTCCTTTTGTGTGTTTTCAATAAAATGTCAAATAACACTTAAAAAACAACATGGCTCAAAGTTGCATTGTGATTATTAGAAATCAGCGCACGATTGTGTAAAGCAAAGCAAGCAATCTACCTTCAATACAATCACTTGCATTACGATAGGAAAGTCAATCATCAAAATTACAAATGAGGCCGTCGTGGTGCAGGGCACAGCGTCTCATTCTTAACGCCATAGTTATGGGTTCAATTCTCATTTAGGGAATAAGAGCATGCGCATGCAACCCAACTTATTGATGTCTTTATTTTTACATTTTTCTAGTGCTATGCCATACTAAGTATAGAGAAACATCTTAGAGAACTTATTTCATAAAGCTAATAATATGACGTATAAAAAGATTATTATTAATAAAAAACATATAAGAGTTCCGATTCCCACTATGTTTAAATTTTTATACGTTTTGTTAAATATTTTTTTTATAACCAATTTTTTTATAACGACCATGATAACCAGAAAAGAATATTAAGTTTCCTTTTACAATAAATAGCTTTTGTGATATATTTGTATAATTATTGTTAGGTTGGCGTATGCGCATTGCGCTGGCACGTGCGCTC
Organism: Heliconius besckei; assembly: GCA_018249835.1. Taxonomy (NCBI): domain Eukaryota; kingdom Metazoa; phylum Arthropoda; class Insecta; order Lepidoptera; family Nymphalidae; genus Heliconius; species Heliconius besckei. The sequence continues at coordinate 40,078 of DWNA01000086.1, read as the reverse complement.
TACGTGAAGCCGCATCTGCTGCTGCTGGACGAACCGACCAACCACCTGGATCTAGACGCCTGCGTGTGGCTCGAGGAGGAGCTGAAACAGTAAAGTCCATATTATTAAAATAACACTTTAATATAATAATACAGCGCGTCCTTACTCTGGAATCCAACGATCGTGAAACCCGGCTGATATTTACATGAAACTTTAAATCTACTGAACAATCTAAAACAATCTTCAATACTGTAACTGTTTCTCTAATTATTTTATTCGTGATATCATTAGTGGTGCGTTTATCGTTATGATCGTGAGTATTCCAGGATCATTTTAACATTTTTAAAGTGTTGTTCCACACTTAGGAAAGAAGTTCAAAAGGTGCTGGTTCAAATCCCACGGCATTCAAATTTTTATACTTTTTATATTTAACCCATGATCTTTTAGAGATCCATTTTTGCAACAAGTGGTTCAGAGAATTAGATTTACCATCAGACAGCATTTTAATAACGGAAGTCTCGACAACTTTACGTTTAAATAACCGTTGCTTCTGTAAAGATAAACCGAGAGTGTCCTGTCTCTCCATTATAGATAGCTATATAATTATAATATGATACATGATATATATAATATAGTAGAGAGATGGATAACACATTTATACTGTATATTTTTTAAAGTTATCGTAAATTAATATAAATGTCTTATTTTTTGTTTTCATATATATATACATATATTCTAAAATACATATTGTTACCATAAAAAAATAATTTCAGATACAAACGTATCCTCGTCTTGATATCGCACTCGCAGGACTTTTTGAACGGTGTCTGTACCAACATTGTGCATATGAGCAAGAGACGCCTCAAATATTACACTGGTAATTACGAGGCGTTTGTACGCACCCGCATGGAGCTCTTGGAGAATCAAATGAAGCAGTACAACTGGGAACAGGATCAGATCGCTCATATGAAGGTTGGTTTTCTAAGGAAATTTAGCTTTCTTAACGTTGTTGGAGTTGACTATTTCATGCTGTCATTGAATATGTTATGAGTTGGTTTGATTTAATGAAATGATCAACTGAATTTGATAATAATAATTATTAAATGTTTAAAGATTTTGTCATTAGTGTTAAGTTGAGTCGTAAAATAGATTTTCTGATAGAATATTGTCTTTTGATGTCAATTGACTTTTATTTATGCATGTGTAGTATAATAAATACAACTGTAAAATATATTTTTATTTTTTCGATTTTTGTTTTTAGAACTACATAGCGCGGTTTGGTCACGGTTCCGCAAAACTGGCCCGTCAAGCTCAATCTAAAGAGAAAACCCTCGCTAAAATGGTTGCCCAAGGCCTCACTGAAAAGGTCATAGATGACAAAATACTCAATTTCTATTTCCCATCGTGCGGTAAAGTTCCACCACCTGTTATTATGGTTCAGGTATGTTAATTTTTTTATTTTTAAGCAGTAAAAAAAGATAGAAGTATGTTGAAGCTGTGAAACAATTAGAGTTAATATATTTGCTAAAATTTATTAATTAAAAAACAGTAAACACATTAAAAGGCGTTGTGGGTGCAAAAATTGCGTGGGGAACAGAAGGTCATGACACTAGGACAAAGAAGTAAAAAAAAAGAATATAAAAGTAAAAAGTACATTGAAAGACTTCAAGAAATTTTTAAGTATTTTTATTCCAGTCTATTAGATATAATAGACTGGAATCAAAACTTGACTGATAAGTCAATATTCCGTAATAACACAATGACTCATGATGACAACGAATTTCTGAAATAGATAAAAAGTTCTGTAGAAGAACTTTTTAAACATAACTTTTATTGCGATTGTTAATTTCAGCTAATTTTGTTACAGTATATAGGTTTTCTTAGTATTTTATTCTTATTTCGTCTTTATTAAAATGTGTATAATTAAGAAATAGATAAGGGATAATTAGTACAATCGTTATTTCCACAAATTAACTCTTAAATTTATTTTTCTTAAAAAAAATATTTTCAGTCAGAAAGTTCATATATTTCAGAAGACACTCTTTTTCCCATTTAGACAGTCCGATCCCTACTTAACGCCTACTTCCTGGCCTAATGCCTTAGAAGACATTGTGTGTTGAGTGGCGCAATTCAATGCCGCGCTTTACTTCTCTATCAGAGCGAGCAAATGAAAATATTTAAAACTTAAATTCTTCCAAGTGGGAATCGAACCCACAACAGTCGCGCTCGTTACTGTCGCACTCTTATGCACCTGCGTCACAACGGCCTCAAAATGTGTCATAAAAATGTCGTCGTTTTATGACTACAATGAACCCATTTTCGATTTGCTACTTAAGATTCTTTGGAATTATTTGTACAATATATAATGTTACTATTGATTATTATTGATAAAAAATCAGAGATTACAAATTATTTTATGTTTCAGAATGTATCGTTCAGATATTCTGATAACACACCCTGGATTTATAAGAACTTAGAGTTTGGTATTGATCTTGACACACGGCTAGCTTTGGTCGGTCCCAATGGTGCTGGCAAATCTACACTGCTTAAACTGCTCTATGGAGATGTAAGTGTTTTTTATAGAGTAACCTTCTTTAAATTTCTGTAGTGGCGAATAAAAAATAAATATGAATCTTTATAAAAGATACCCATAAAAGATTTATTTAATTATTAATTAATATAAATAAAAAAAACCTCTTAGAACCACTCATGAGACCATAAACCAATGTATGAAAATGAGTAACAACTAATAAGGAACATATTCCTCAAGGATGAAGTTAGTTATTTAGATTTCTTTATGTCAGACTGTTACTGCATCAACGATAATAATTTGCGATGAGCGATGAGTTTAATCTTAAGTTAAAATTATTTTTTTTTAGTATAAGAGATATTAATTAACAAACCTGTTCACAGCTTGTACCAAGTACAGGTATGATCCGTAAGAACTCTCACCTGAGAATTGGTCGCTACCATCAACATTTACATGAGCTTCTGGACCTTGACTTGTCTCCACTTGACTATATGATGAAACAGTTCCCAGACGTGCGTGAGCGAGAGGAAATGAGAAAAATTATTGGGCGTTACGGTCTCACTGGTAGACAACAGGTAGAATGTCATACCGCTTTATTCTATTATTCTAAATAATAACTCTAAAACATTCTTGTTGTAAACATATAAATTGTGTTAGAAAGAAAAAACTGATTTTTTTAAATATATATATATATATATAATATTTATTGTCTACATTAACTAACCTGATCTAATTAAGGTTCATTTGAACACAGGTATGCCCAATGCGTCAGTTATCCGACGGTCAGCGTTGTCGCGTAGTGTTCGCGTGGCTCGCTTGGCAGACACCGCACTTGCTGCTCCTCGACGAACCCACTAATCATCTGGATATGGAGACTATAGACGCTTTGGGAGACGCCATCAATGAGTTTGATGGTGGCATGGTCTTGGTGAGCCACGACTTCAGGCTAATTAATCAGGTAAGCATTTTTTTCTATGCTCAATTTCCGAGACATTGCGTGTTGAGTGGCAGGCCTTAATTTAACACCGCGTTTTGATTTTTTGTGGGAATTGAAATCATAAGGGTTGCATTTATAGACAAAAGCTGTGCTTCTGCAGCACGACGTTCATCTTCTTTCTTCTTCTTTGTCGTTTCACTTTTGACAGAGCGGTCGTGGTCGTCTTTTTTTTATTTTTTTAAAAGTTGGTGGTGCGCCGCACAGTCCGACGCCATTCTACCCGGTTGAATGTCTGCCTGGCGCACTCGTAGAGAGGGTCATTGAGGGCAGCCTTCACTTGATCTGTCCATCGCATGGGGGATCTACCGCGTGGCCTGCTACCCTCAACTTTTCCCTGAATTACAAGGCATTGCATGGAAATATCTTCTTGTCGAGAAATATGTCCAAAGAAAGTGAGAATCCGTGCTTTGACAATGGAGGACAACCGTTGTTTTACGTCAAGTTCCCGGAGTATGGACTCGTTCGTTCTAAATTCCGTCCAAGACACTCCAAGCATTTTCCTCCAGCACCACATCTCGAGAGCGACTATCTTATTCTCGTCACTCTTCCGAAGCGTCCATGTCTCGCAAGCGTAAATAAATATGGGAAACACTTAGAGTCCTGACTAATCGAATTTTAGTAGTTTTCGTGATGTTTCTGCTTCTCCTTATTTTACTTAACTTACTATCTTACTAATTCATAGATGTTCTAGAAATTGCCATACGTCGCGTGCGCGTAATTTGTTTTGATATACGACGCTCATATATAAAAACAAATTATTTAATAATAAATATGTTTTTACAGGTGGCTGAGGAAATTTGGATCTGTGAAAATGGCACCGTAACGAAATGGCAAGGTGGCATTCTCAAATACAAGGATCACCTCAAGTCCAAGATCCTCAAGGAGAACGCGGCGAATGCCGCCAAAATTCGCAAATAAAGCAATAATAGTTAAATTATTATTTAGATAAATGTTGCAAATGCCTTCAAACATCAGTTAATTAGGCTAATCAATAATCACACTCTTAGAAATTTCCATTTTTAGAATATATATATGCAAAACTTAAATTTACCACAAGTATTTAACACTTTCACGATATAACTCCTTAAACCTACCTGACACTGCTATCCAGTGCATATGCTAATTTCACAAATTGTCGTTGACAATAAATGTTATTTTTTTTGTATTAATATTAGTTGATATTTTATAATAAAGTCGGCTGTTTATTTTGAATATATTAATTTATACTGACCTGTGTTGCACCAATTGCATATTATAAGTATTTATCTTTTTGCACAGCCATCAGTAATGCTAAATGACTAGTTAAGTGTATTTGGCTTTAAGTTTCACATACTTAATAAATATATTGAGTTATTTCAGAGACCGGACTACCATACATAAATGATGTAACACGTATTTCATGACTTACCTGTTGTTTTATTTACATTCTATTTCTCGAGCTTTTCAATTGATTACATTCAATGAATAAAAAAATTGAGGCCAGTCGTGACTGTAAAACCGACTGGTTCAATCTCCAGGAGATGAAATATTCATTTAAATTTATATTTCCATTTCTTCGCTCTGGTGTCGAGGCAAAATCGCGACGTTAAGTGCTGTTACCCAACACTCAATGCCTTCAAAATTTGGCAGAAAGTGGGGAACGAGAGTGTCTTAACGTTAGGTTTCCTCTGGCTACCCTGCTGTGTGCGGAATACAACGTAAAGCTGACTTGTTTATTTTATTTGTTTAAAAAATATTAATAATTGTCAGATTAAGCAAGTCTCTTCAGATTATGAGATCGCATGTATAGGGCATGAAGATGAAGTATATATATCTTAATCTGACGAGTTTGAATATTTTAAAATGATCTTGATTCTTTCCTCCCTATCTACTATTAATAATTAAATAAATATAGCAATTAAGTTAGCTGATACAATATTTTGAATTTTTGTATATTATATTTTGTAATGTGACGTCACGAATATTAGGACCCCTTTCTATACCCTCGTCACATAATGTCACACATGTCATGTAATGTATGAAGGGCCCTAAGTGCATCTAAATATCGTCGCTGTCAGTGCAGAACCTTGTAGTTTTCGAAAATGTAAAACTATTTTTCCCTCTAACTCGTGCTGAAATGATAAATTCTTGCTTCGTGCTTGTTAACACTCTGAGTCGGTAAACCAAGTAGGTACAATCTAAGTACTTTTTTATAGTTTTTTTATCGTCTACAGTAAAAAACGTATTTTTGAATTTAGAATTTCCCGTACTGACGCCGACGATAATATATATTATTCTATTTAGCTAACCTTTCGTTTTATTCTTATGACCCAGTAATTCTATACTTTTAAGCTATATTTTTATTGAATTTCTACTCTTAATTGTCAATTGTATGTAATAATTAAATACACATGTATGCTTTATATACTTTGAGGCCGATGTTTCACACACTGACTGTATAAGCGATATCTACTCAGGCAATAAATTATTTTTATTTCTCCGCCCTGGAAATGCAAAACGCGACGTTCTATCACTAAACACGCAGTGTCTTGAATTTCTGCGGGAAAAAGTTAACTGTGTTAACACTAGGTTCCTACCCTGCTAGGCTAGGCTTTGTGGGTAAAGGCGGAAAGCTGAATAAAAGTATATAATTAATTTTTTTTAACAATTTTATCATTTCATTCTAAAAAGAATTGCTTTCTTTTATCTGCGAATGTGTTTTTTATTATAAATTGATTTTAATTTATTGTATTTCTAGTAATTATGGTTTTAAGTCTTGCGATAAAGGATAATGGCTTTTATATCTTTAATTAAATCTGTTTTATTATTTTATTCATTAACTAAGCACCGACTTAATACACTAAATGACGTAAATCAACATTTAATTGATTCGATATAACGCCCAGTTGGGGAAATTGACTTCAAATTTCTATTTAAGAAATATACGATGCTATATTATTTACTGAGTTCGCTGTAGTAAATTATTATATATATTTTTTGTAAATCCTGTTTGTGTTTTTTCTGTTACCTTTACCGATTTTCTCATAGTATTCATGACATGATATCGAATCTATTAAATATTTTAGCGATAATAATAATAATTTTTAAAAAAACAATTCTAAAATCGCAAGGCTGTTGTAATGACGCATACAGGTGTGCATAAAGGTAGCCAATTATGGATCTGTACAAACGGACATTGTGATCAACATAGTAATTGTAATGTAGCCGCTTTTAATAATATAAATAGTGATTGTAAAACATACGGTGCCTATTACACTAGCGTACGCGGTCCGGACTGCCATCTATTTAACAAATTGTCATATTTCATATACTTTGGACGATTTTTTAATAATAATAAATATTAATATTATTTGGTTTTATTTTCGTGTTCGTTTTTCTCTTATTATTCATCAGTAGGTTTGGACGTGATGTATCGAAATTTCGTAAAATAATTTAAATTAGTTGGACTTATTTTAAAAATAATCGTCCTTGAAATTATTTCAGTAGTCTACCTCTACTCAATCTTTTTTTTCTCACGCCGTCATTTTGAAATCTTCTGTCTTCTTGTTAAAGCTTTGTTACTATTACTATTTTCGACGCAGTAGCATATTTTTTTTGGTTAGTACTCTTGAACGGTATACTAGAGGTACGGGTTCAAATCGTGCTACGTTCATTTTTCGAAAATTTATTTAAGTTGTAAATGAATATTTCATCACAGCTTCGATGAAGTCAATAAACAGTTATTGATATTTAAATATTTTCTTATGCCTCTATGTATTAGACAAACAACGTCAATTAGCATTTGCTTCATGTTGCAAAAGGATCGTGAAGTTGAAATTTAGATTAAGAATTTATAAGTTATCTTTAATAACTAAAGTTAACTTGTAAATTGAACTACGATCAATAGTTAATAAAAAATACTGTGATATAAATGGGTGAGTATTAAAAAATTAAAGTAAGTGGACCATCTGCCAAGTGCTTATATCGAAATATTTTAATTTCATTGCCTTTCCGGCCAATATGTAGTTTATTAGTTTGATGAAATATTCTTTGATTGGCATAAGTACGTTAATGTAAAAGGCGCTATACTGGTGGTCTTAAGTGACAGGTAGTCGTAGAATACTTTGTATTGGATTTTCATATTATTTATCATACTCAATAAATAAAATTACAAAATGATTTTAATATACAAGAGTTTGATTAGAAATACTTTTTAACATATTTATATTTTACCCAATTTTACTATATTACTCGAGTTTAGGTTTACCTATTATAAACATAAAAAAGAGCTAATGCATATTTAATATTATTGATTGGTGACGGGGCAAAGCGTGGTGTTGATTGCCGCCTCTCAACACGCAATGCCCCTGAATTTCGCCGGAAAGAGGGGAACGGAGTGTCTTAACACTAGTGTATGCGCGATACAGCGTGAGAATGAAAAAAAAACATCTGTATTGTTGTTCACTTAATACCTTACAATTTCCTTTAGTTACAATTACTAATGATAATATTCTTTTTATATTTTAAGTCTTTTGCTGTTATCAAAGGTTGCCTGGAAGAGATTGCTTGAAGCAATAAGGCCGCCTTTGCATACTTGTTTTTCTTTTATTTGTGTGCAATAAAGTATAAACTAAACTAAACTAACGATCTTAGAAGATACCGGGTACCATAAATAGACAATAGATACAAGTCTATCGATTTAATGATACTAACATGAGTAGAGCATTACCCTATCGAGTGCTTAGCATTGTCAGCCTTTAGCTAGTATCTACGCTTCCTCGACGTAAAATCCTAAAGATTGAACATCGTATAGTGAAATGTACATTTGTGTAAGTATACATATTAAAACTTTATGTCAAAAACTGTAGTTAATTTAGTTGGAGCAAATTATTGGTGAGAATTGACACAACCAATTACACCTGAACATCGGTTGTAAAAAATATACTAAAATGATTTAAAGCTATCTCTCTTATCTCTTCTATGTCTACGCGAGCTATATTTCATTATATTATAAATTTCCCTTCGATTACAACAAATTACAATGATATATTTTCTATATTTTTAACAATTTCACTTTTATTTTACTCTAGCCATCCAACTTCTTTATAACAAGTGTATTCTAATTTTGAACAATAAAAAGTATATAATACATCTTTCATGTGCCGAAAATCTGTCAATTTGATATGTTACATGTTTTCAAGAAAATTTAAACAACGCAGCTATACAAAAATTATTTTATAATAGTCATAGTTGAAACATTGTAATGGTTTATGCTAGTGAATAATTATCAAATAATAGCAAAATGTCTAAGGATAAAGAGCCCAAGGAGGGCAAGACTCAGTCAAGTGCCTTTCTTAAAGATTTCTTGGCTGGTGGGATATCAGCAGCCGTTTCGAAAACCGCCATGGCTCCCATGGAGCGAGTGAAGCTCATTTTACAAGTGCAACATGTTTCCAAGCAAATAGCGGCAGATAAGCGATATAAAGGTTTCATTTTAATTATGACTAATATACATATATCTATAAGCAAGCTATATATTAACTGCCAAATAAATTGCAGGAATTGTTGATGCGTTCATCCGTATTCCACGGGAGCAAGGTATCGGGTCACTGTGGCGAGGAAATTTAGCAAATGTCATTAGATACTTTCCGACTCAAGCATTAAATTTCGCTTTTAAAGACGTATATAAAACATTCTTTCTCGAAGGTGTTGACAAAAATACGCAGTTCTGGAAATACTTTGCTGGAAATTTAGCGTCAGGTGGCGCGGCCGGTGCTACTTCTTTGTGTTTTGTGTATCCATTAGATTTTGCCCGAACTAGGTCTGTATAATTTCTACTTACTTAGTTGCTAAGGTTCATACTAGAAACCGAGTAAATTAATCGCAAATTTATTATTTTAGGTTAGCCGCCGATGTTGGTAAAGGCAAAGCCAAGGAATTCAACGGCCTCATAGATTGTTTGCTTAAAACAATAAAATCTGATGGTCCAATGGGCTGGTACAGGGGTTTCGTTGTATCTGTGCAAGGAATTATAATTTATCGTGCTACTTACTTCGGATTGTTCGATACGGCACGAGGAATGATGCCTAAAAATACTTCGCTATTTGTTACATGGTTGATCGCTCAGGTTATTTTTACTATTATATTCGTATGTTCTTGTAAAATTATATTTGGACCCCAATAAGCAGAAAAGTTATAAAAAATAATAAAAATAGAGTTTTTGCACCTTTTTCATGTTAAAAATCTTTATTTAACTGCGAAAATCTATCCATAGATATTTGAAAAATCCATAGCTTATATAAAAAACTGCAATTTAAGTTATTTACCCGCGTCCGACAAATGACACTTTGCTAGTAAATTCTTAGTTTACTAAAATATGTCGAGTACCTACGTTGCATCTGTTTTTATTCTACTCCTTGTATTTTTGTTATTTGACACCCTAAGATTGACCCTTGAGATAGATGTTATTATGGTTTAGTAGATACCTTCTCTAAGTCTAAGTCAAATTAAATCAAATTGTATTAGATGTTTTCTTTTTATATTTTATTGGGCGGCAGCGTATTTGTGTTGCTTGGTTTCACGCTGTATCCCGCATACAGCAGGGTAGGAAGAAGGAATCTAGTGTTAAGACACTCCGTTCCCCACTTTCCGCCGAGTTTTGGAGGCATTGCGTGTTGAGAGTTGAGTCGGATAACACCGCACTTTGCCTGGAGACCAGAGAGAAATATAAGACCATAAAATATACTTTATTTGGAGTATAAGAATTAAATTTATATAAATTCTACGACTAATAGAAGGGACTTTTTATTTGAATATATCCAGTGAAACTCGTACTATCAACACAAACCTAACGACGTATCATTAATTAATATCGGTTCACTGGTGTAAAATGGTTAAAAATAGATACAGAGTACACACGTACATACATAGTCTCTAAAAACATTCGCCCTCATGTTCGTTACAGTTGGGTAAAAAATTCTGATGATCAATATCTGAAAATTACGTTTGCCAGTTTATTTTTTCTGCTTATCAAGGTCCACTGGTCAGTTTATCCGAGAAATGTTCAATTTATATTTATTTTAATCAAATTGATTTTCCGTCACTGTGTGTCCTAAAAATAAATGTTATTATATTTATTTTGTAATATTTTAGACGGTAACTACCATTGCTGGGATCTCATCATACCCTCTAGATACTGTAAGAAGGCGAATGATGATGCAATCTGGTCGACCGATACATGAACGTCAATACAAGAGTACCGTACACTGTTGGGCAACAATTCTTAAAACAGAAGGCCCCGGTGCATTCTTTAAAGGAGCGTTCTCAAATGTTTTGAGAGGGGCCGGCGGTGCCTTCGTCTTGGTGCTTTACGGCGAAATCAAGAAACTACTCTGAACTTGTAAAGTTTCCTTAGTAGTGTTCTTTATCGTACAATTAGATGTTCATAAAATTTGCTGCAATATTTGTGTAACGTTTATGTAATTGTCTATTTTGAAATTTTAATTACATTAATTATTTATTAAATTCTTACTACTAGGACTGTCTCAATTTTATTTACAACCTTGTTATAAGTTTATGTTATTGACGAAATTGGCGATTGAGTTCATTATTTTAGATTTTTTTTCTTTAACTTTTATATTTCCGATATATAAATAATACATTAAAAGAAATCGATTGTTTAATATTATTTTATTTGGTTAATCGTCATATATACTTATAGGTACAACTATTACTAGCAACAAAAATATTAATGCACTTGACATATCTATTTAATGTCACATAAAAGGGCGACGCCCCTTAGGGTCCAGTGCCTGGGATTGCTGTCGGTTTCAAAGTCTATGGAGCCTACGTATTTGGCGTCGGTCCGTTGCGGTTTTCTATAAATTGGACACTCATATAGGCGGGGATCCTTGCCAGCGGTGGTGTTTATAGCAAATATGTATATAACTGGCATCTGCTCATATAAAACTTTTGGTTTCGACTCGATAAGCTTCCCAGATTTGCGATCGAGTGAAGCTCCTGCAAAACAAGTATTCGTATTAGTTTTTACAATTTTGAAATTAATTTTAAATAGAAAAAAGTTAAATTAAGAATACCTTCAAGAAATAGTCCGTACACGTACACTCCTTCTGTTGGACCTTCGTGTACGTCTTCACGGTTCAATTTTGTAATGTGGTTCTGCAATACCACAGAATCTAGAGCCCATCCTTTATGACTACGTGTGACTTCCTAACAATAAATTATAGTAACTTTATCAAAAAAAGTATTTTGGGTAAACACAGATATATATATTTATATGTTATTAATAATTATAACATATATTATACCTGCATTTTATAAGAGAATAAATCAAAATTGGTGTATAAAAGATAACAATTAAAACATAATATACTGGACCTGTCTCATAGCAGTAAGAAATCCTTGAGGATTAAAAAATCCAGTCATCCAAAATGTGTGAGGTCTTCCATTTTTTAACCAAGCACGATATTGTTGTTCACGTTCTAATAATTCTGTGTACCAAAAACCTAACGTAGCTGATTCCCATGATACCTATAAAAAGGTATTAAATATAAATTTTAATTTATATGTATAAAATCGAAAGGTCACTCACACATCACGAAATCTCAGAAATTAAATGTTCTAGGAATCTCAAATTTTGCAATATTCTTCTCCTGAGGGGATGAAATAAGGGTTGAAAGTTTGTATGGAAAAATTTAAATCGTCATCGGTTTTAATTAAATTTGAAATTTAGATTCTTAAAAATATTATATTGAACACGTGTTTTATGGTTTATTAGGATTCACCCTCTAAACTGACAATATTTTCATAAATATATTTAATAAATGTACGTATAGCTCACGCGGGCGACGCCGCCCAAGTCCTCTAGTAATGTTATAAAATCATGAATAGGTTAATTATTTAAATTTTTACCTTCAGCCACTGTTGTGGAATACGGGCGTCATACATGGCATCTAAGGATTCTCGAAGTCCTTGACTCATTACAATCGTTCCATCGATTGCCAATTTTAAGTCGCATAGTGTTGTAAATACTGTTTTTATCACGCGTTGTATTCGATCTATCTCTTGCCTGAAATAGTTCAAATATGATCAAGTAGACATTGTAAAATATATTTTAATCATACATTATGTATGTTGTATGTTTTTTACTCACCGTAGGAAAATATTCATTGGAAGAAAGGCACCCATTTTGTGAAGTGCATCTCGGACCTCAAAACTAATATATTGCTTAGGTAATTTTTCTAACATATCTTCTGCCAATCGGTAAACAATGCTTTCCCTAGTTTCTCCACCTTGACTACCACCTTCTTTAGGTTGCACACTCAAAATAGTGTCCAAAATATCTTTTGCACTGTTGATCTGGTACGTGATATCAGCGTTGCCATGTAATCCGAATACTTCGGGTGTGTCAGTTAGAGGTAATTGATTAATATAATCAACGTAACCCTGTAAATTTCTGGTCTGAGGAACTTTATATCCTTTATAGAATTCAAAGCCAGGTCGAAGTAAAACGTCACAAAACCACACATTAGTAAAAGTTGTTAATAGCCGTTTATCGAAATCGTCTGTTACTCGACCACCATATTGAACTTCACCAAGCATATAACAAATTGTCGGCCATGAAATTCCTTTTTTTGGATCTATTTCATCTAAATGATTTTGTATAAACTGAACACTCGCTGCGTAATCTGCTTGATTAAATTCATATGGTATGTTCCAACCCAAAGGCCCAAATTTCCTTCTTTCTTGAACAATTGTGTGTAAAAATGCTACTGCATATAAAAGTGGTGGCCATTGTGTCAAGGAAGAGTAGTCTAATGTGTCTTGTGTTATGTTTTGGTATGTCCTCTTCATACTGGCTCTTATGCCTTGAGGAGGTTCGTTTGTGAATTTGATTGCCATCTGCAGTAAGCCTATTGGAAAGTCCGTATGAACTTCAGTGGTAAGCCATAGACGAAAAGATTCTTGAATATGCTCAGTTTCGATTAATGCGTCCATGGCCTCTACACAAAATGGCAATGATAAATGAATGTTCTGCAGTAAAACCCAACCACCTTCATTCATTGAATCAGATATCATTTTCCGAGCTACGATTTCTTGTCCCTGGCCCATGGAAACGGCCTTAAGTACTTAAGAGTAAATTAAAAAAAAATCACATTATTTTTTATTTTTAACTTAGCTACAAAAATAAATAGCACATAATAAGTGAAAAATAATTCTATTTTGCTAAAAAAATATTACTTTGTAGGTATCGTATTTCGTATTATTACCATATTACTATTATTATAACATATATTTTTTTTCATTTTTACTAATGAGTATGGGAGATTTTTTTGTTTCTTTCTATTCTTATTAACGTTTAATATACTAGGAATTACATAAATATATATATTTATTCACGTTTATCCACGTTTATTCACGTAGTATTATATTTATAGGTTTTAAATGAAATTAAATAAGTAAAATGTTACCTATTTCTTTGGATTTTGCTAGTGATGCAATTTGTGCAGATGGATCTGATCCGATAGACAATATGCAGATCAGTGGAGTGCGCGGTTCTGATTCCGCCCACGTTGTTTCTAAATTAAGAATACATCCTTCGCCATATTCTGAACCGAGAGAATCTATTCGAATATTATAATATACGTTAGTAAAAAACTAGATAATGAAATATGTTAACGAAGCTGATATTAGTATATTAACGAAAAAAACTAACCAACTATATATTTTCTTGCTTGGGAAAGTGTTCTATCTGGACTCCAAGATCTTATAAGGAGGAGTTTTCGGAAAACATCAAGACTTTCATGAAACCCACTGGGAATAATTTCTTCTTCTGGCTTTGCTTTTTCATACCAAACTCGCCATTCCTTTTCATTCGTGGTTATCTTTAAAAAAACAATTTTACAAAATACTATATTTTTTACATATACAAATACAATGATGTTAGTTACTTACTTTGCTCAATACGTCAGAGAAATATTTAATTTTACTGATTTCAACAAGATTAAGCCATGTTATATCCAGAATCCATCTAAATGGTTTTGGAGTAACTGCATTCAAGTCTAGCGATGCTCCTCCTTTTACAAAGGCCATAAATTCATCATGAGATATGAGTCCTCGTTGACAATCTATTTTCATAGCGAGCATGAGTGTAAATAAGGATTTATGTCTTTCATATAAACTACGTAATGTAAATGCCCATACTTCGTGAGTTAAGTATTTAAGAATAATATTAATCCGCTCTTCTGTAATATTACTTTTAGCAGATTTTGTTATGGAGTTATCAAATATATTAAGAAACTGTTTTAAAGAGTTTTGATACATAATATTAACATTGCTCATTTCAACAATCAAAAAATACAGTATAGAACCTCTTGCCGCTACTGCTCTAAATTCTTCCCTCGCTTTTATAATCTTCTTCTCAGTCACTTCTGCAACTTTTAATTTTTCATTAACTTCCTCAGCTGTTGATTTTGTGATTTGTAAAACCTGAATTAAAGCTTCATCATCTACTAAAGACCCCACAGAAGAAGTCAAACGACATAGCAAATTACTTTCTAATTCTTTCATACTCCTTTGATTTTTCATGACTGATTCAAACAGAGCTACTCGTTCTTCTTCAAGGTCAGATTTTTCCATCAATATAACTCTTCCAAGCAATTGATCTTCTAAGCCTTGCATTGTTACTGTAAAATCAATAATAGATGTTTTTGCGCTTATTTCAGGAGAATAAGCAGGATTTGGTAACTTAGTAGTTATATACAACATAAAACCAGGCATAACATCACATTCTTTGTCACCAACTATAACTTTTTCTATTGAACCAGATTTAATGAAATTCTTTTCAAGCACGTTATCTATGACTGGATCCAATTCCACCCCCACGTCCTCTATTAATAAAGGCCTTCCTAACGATAAACTGTCTTCTAAATGAGTTCGGAAATATTTATGATTTAGAGACGTAATTTGGAGTTCATTTGACGATTCTTTGTTTTTGATCCAATTTTTCCCTTGGCTTTGAGGGTCCACTAAAAGAGGATAAGAGCTTGATTTAGTCACAATTAGAGCATTTTGAACAGATAAATCATCATTTGGTAGTCCTTGAAGAGTCCATTCGGATATTGTCGCATTTTCCACTAACATATTTGTAATGTTTAAATTATCTGTCACTGGTATTTGTTTACTTTTTAATATTTCCATCCAAGTATTAAATAAGCTATTTCTGAACTCTTGATTATACGGACCACAATACGATAAGAAACCTGTAGCTAGCACGACATCTCCAACTAATCTTCCCAGTTGTTTTTTGAATTCTTTACTTTGTTGAGTCCATCTTATTTTTTCTCCTCCTAAACCATTAATTAGTTGAGTTGCCGCTGTCATTTTTCTTAAACAAATATTGGCGGCATCTGTTAATTGTTGTTTTTCGGAAACAGCAGTTTCATATTGTTCCTTGACTTTTCTTAGAGACATCTCACGATCTTCCAATTGTCTTTCAGCTGATGCCAAATCTTCCATTGCAACCTTAAAATAATAATACAACAATATACATATATTATTTTATATTGAATAATATATTTTAATTTTTGATTATTAATTACGACATATTATTCGTACTTTAATACATTGTTTATCGCAAATTATATTGTGACGATTTATAAAAATACTTAAAAATTACTGTTACCTTTAGCCTTGCCTCCTGCAACATTAAACTGGCCTTTAAAGGTAACACTTCTTTATTGACACTGTGGAAAAATGCCATTGCTTTAGTCCACGACAATAAGCCGGCTACATCACCACAAACTCGCTTTGCAGTATCCATATTATAATCTTCCATCTCAAAATATGGTACAAGATGTTCAACCATTTCATTATTTATTATATCTTTTGGATAATTTTGTAGTTGAAGTAGAAAAGTAGTACTTGCCATCATCTAAAATATATATGTATATCTTATTTATAACTAAAATTAAAATATTATATTATTTAAAAACACGCAAGCACAACTGTGCAGACACGTAAAATTTTAGTACTCTTTTGCTAATATTTAAAAATTAAGTGAAATAGTGTTATTTAACCGGAATAAAAGGAAGTATTTTCTTAGTCTCATTTTGTTTGATGTGATAACTCTGTAAATACCGGTTGTACACCTGAAAAAGCATGACGTATTGGTACGTTCCACCTGAGCCGAGCGTAGCAGTAAGAGCTTGACCCATTGCTTGTAATTGAAGAGCACATTGTTACTTGTAAACAATGTGCTCTTCCGTTCCCATTAAGACACTTACGTTCCCCATTTTCCGCCGAGTTCTGGAGGCATTGCATGATCAGTGGCGGAGCCCAACGTTGCCATTTGCGTCGTCACCAAAACAAAGAAATGAAAATATTAAATATTTCCTCGGAGTGGGAATCGAATCCACAAGTTTCCTGTTACAATAATTGTTTATTAAAATAACTATTTATAATATATTACCACTGTTTCATTATATTATAAGCGTATATTAAATACTTACTTTTAAAGACTCAGCCCATGAGGGCTTAGGACATGGTGCAGCTGTATCAGAAATTAGCGGATGTAATCTTCTTTGAAAAAGAATTAATACACAGTCCATAATTCTCATAATAAGATGAGGTGGACGACCTAATTTTCTAACCGTTGCTATATGTGCTGGTTTAATTGTATTTAGAGCAGCTTCTGCTTCTTCTAATGCTGGCTTAGCAGCTTCTAATTTTATTTCAGCTTTTTCTTTTTCTTCAGCTATAAAAGCCACTAGAGCTTCTGCCTTCTCTTTGACAATTTGAACTTGATTTTTAACAATTTCGGCCTGCATCGCTCGATCAGTGACCTCGGTAAGAACTCGATCAGCCTTTTCTGAAGCCAAAGCTAAATCCTGTTCCATAACAGCTAGATCTTTTTTTAAAACTTCAACAGATATAGATGCTTCCCGTAGTTTTTCTAAGCCCGTATCCATCCTTAACGCACCATCACCTAATTCTTTTTGTTTCATTTGATAAATTGTTTTATATCCACCGATAAAACTTAGATATGATTTGGGTGTGACATGAGAGGATCGTCGAAATCGTTGAAAATATTCTGAAGATACTGTCGATACGACATCTTGTATAGTGCCTAAGACGGTTACAAGTTCTTTTTTCACTTCTATTGTACATTCAATTTCAAAATCTGTTAGAAAATGATCAGCAACAGATACGAGAGCGTCTTTGGGCCATGGCTGAAACCAATCTATGGTGCAACCTGATATAAGAGCAGGAAAACGTAATGCTCTATATCTAAATGCTTCGCTAACCTAAAAGAGTTTTTAATTAAATAAATACTGTTTACATCTGTAATTAGAAGACAAAATGAAAATATTTACTTACAGGTGAGAAACATAAAACCACATGAAGATTTTGACATGTTCTGTTCAAAAAATACTCCATAACTAATTCATTAGTTAAAGTTCGTTTTTGATTTTCACGTTTCATAACTGGTGTTAACTCTGAGATTATTTCTTGTTGTTCATCTTTTGTAAATAAATTTGAAATTACGCCAGATGACAAAATATTATTGAGATACTCGAGAAAACCTTCTTCTTTAATATCTAAATCGGTGAATATAAATGTTGTACCTTTTCCTTGGACACCACACGAACGATAAAGCAACTTTAGATCTTCCAAGAAATTTCCAACATTATATGATCTTGTTAATGCTATTTGAAACGATCTATACCCTGCGATAAACGTAGATAATTTTGTTAAAGATTGTTTACCAGACCCACCTACACCGACTAACATAACATTTCCTCGTGGGTGGCGTATAACTCTAGATATCTTCACCAAATGTAACATTGCATCGGGGAAAAATACAAGATCCATTCCCGAACCTCGAACCATTTCATTGAATTGTGATAGGAACATTTCCAAACGATCTCTTAATTCTGCATAATCAAAAACAGGTTCATAAACTTTGGGCAGTTCCATGTCAGCATCTTCACCTTCTTCGCCAGTTGGTTCCGGAGCATCTCTGTAGATAAATAAATTATGTTAGGATAAGTAAGAGAAAAAAGCTATCCATAAATTTGTTGGTACGTACCTCATAAAGTCTACAAATACCGGATCTTTTTCCATCATTTTTTTATATTCTGGTCCTAAAATTTCTTCGGTAATATTATATAATGAATTGTTAAACCAATCCTTATCATTTTGATGTGTAAATCGGTCAGAAAACACTCTGGAGCACTCGTGCTTCCATAGAAGCATGAGACATTTTTCGGATTCAATTACAGTAGGTAAAGTACCGATCATACCTTGCCATACCCTAGATAAATCACGAAGCGAAAAAACATAGTGAAATTTTGCTGGAGTAGGCAATAAATTTTTTCTAGTTCGTGTCCATAGTTCCCTGGTTAAAGGTATGATTTTTTTTATAAGTGATCTCACTTCTATTGTAAAACCTCTTTTGGCATTGTAATGACCTTCACCTATAACTTTAAAAATTTTATCAATGGAATCATTATTAGGCAAGGGACAATTAAATATTGCGAATTGTCGTTTTAATCTAGCAGGGATGTCGTTCCTTCCGCCACCTGAATAGAAATCAACAAGATTAAATTTTAATTCTTATAAAATAAAATAGACAAAAAAATATCTGTATATTATTTTTAAAAATTGTACCTGGTTGGCCCATAGCACCTAAAAATTGTATATCGACTATTGTAGTAAAGTCACCAGGTTTTTCCAAGCTATAGAAACCACCCATACTCATCGTTTGTCTAACTATTTCATTAGTAATTTGATCACCCCATTCATTAATTTGCGGCAAATTAATATCATCAATGAAAACTAACATTTTCTTTCCGCCGGGAGGTCCAAAAGTCATACCACTTCTTTTTTCCACGTAGCTTTCTATTGTTTTTTGAAACTGATATGGACTTGTAGCTGATGAAAAATTAAAAGATCGGCCCATAAATTGTTCTGGGTTTGCATTTTTCATGTAAGCCTTCATCATTACAGTTTTGGCAGAACCCTGTTCACCCAGTAGTAGCACAGCTTTACCTTGCTTAGCGATACAATGGATTAAATAATTAATTCGAACATTATCAACTATTGGTATTAGAATATTGGAATAGTCTGGAGTAGCAGAGTCAGGATATAAATAATTTGTCATTAAATCATCCCACAATTCCCATTTGCCAGGATGCTTAACGTAAAAATCAAATAAAATGCTTGGTTTATTATTTGGGTGTCTAGGAAGATCAAGTATTTCATGAAAAGTAGATTTAATATACTTATCGAATCGAAATCTATCTTCAGTCTCTAGTAGACAGCCAAACCCCCAAATTAAAGAAAAAATATATGTCTTATGTAAATGTTCATGAGTAAATAAGATAATTTCTTCAACTTTTTCTTTTTCGTCTTCATCATCAATATCACCGTTGATAGATTTACTTGCAGAGCTATCCTCATCCTCAACAATTTGTGCCGGAACTAATCCTTCCAATAGATTAAGCATTTGGCACACAATATTACTTTGAAGCACTCGCATGCTAAATATCAGGTTTTGAGTGCACCACGTATATATATTTGGAAACGTTTGCTGAAACAGTGTACTAAATACTTCTGCTTCTCGCGGTGAACGGGTTTTCAGCCAAGCGTTTAGAACTAAAAAGATAATATTTATTAGCCTCACGTGGTATCCCGCATATAGCAGGGTAAGCAGAAGAAACACTTTACACCGGATTTATATTATATAAAATATATACCTGGTTCCCAATCTAAGCCTGAAGAGCTCATATAAACCATTCCATTACGAGAAACAGTCGCTGGAGAAGCGTTATCAATATTTTCAGGTTCGAAAATTATTTTTGAGGTAGGGGCCATTGTTAAACGATCACCATTAGCCAAGGTCAATGTCTTGTTATCATCGAGTACAGAGTTAAGATTTTCTATCCATATACTATCCACTGGCCCATCGAGTACTAACCAGATGTGTTCTCCAGTTTTTAGTTTGAGTGTCTTTCTCCAGAGAGCAGAGAATATACCGTCTGTCCAATCATTAGTAGCTACATCAAGACGTCCAAACATTTGTGCAGCTGTAATTGCTTTTGGGTTCATACGCATTTCCCTTCAACAAACACGTTTTGGTATAAAATTATAAGCTTTCTGCAGATATATAAATAATACACGTATTTCTTACCTATGTGGATCTTCTGTATCTGAAAGAGCATCCATGAGTGTATGAATACATGTTGTTTTTCCAGCACCTGGTGGTCCAAGAGTCATTATCCCGTGACGAACACGTTGTGTCTCGTATAACTAAAATAAAACCAAATCCGCTTCAAGCTGTGTCCTGCGTTTAGCAGGGAAGCCGGAGGGAACCTAGTGTTAAGACAATCCGTTTCTCACTTTCCGCCGATTTTTGAAGTCATTGTGTCTTAAATGGCGGCACTCAACAACGCACTTTGCCTTGGTAATAGAGCAAAGAAATGAAAACATTAATAAATATTTACAGTCACGCGCTTGTGCCTCTGCGTCACGAAGGTCTCGTAAATTTAAATAAACGTTATATATAAAGTTACACAGTGAAAGTAGCTTAGTTTTAATTTTAACTTTACCTGTATTATCTTTAAGACCCAAGGCGGGTGATAAATCAAACCATTCAACTCTACTTGTTTTCTTATAGCATCTTCAAGGTCTGAATACATTGTTTTCTCCAAAGACTGATTAGGGAATAGATCAGCGACTAATGAAATGAAAAGTGGTTCATCTTCATCAATTAGTTTTGATAAGTTCATATCTCTTAATACTCTCATAACAATTGTGCTTTCATTATCTTTAGTGTTGACTCGTTTCACAGCGCCGAGTGTTCGAAGAACCGAAAGAATATTTCGTAGGCCAAAATCGTAATGTACCTAAATAATAATTTTACTTGTATTTGAAAATATGTATTTCTTATCAAAATTAATTAAATAACTACATTTAACAATTACCTGTTTCGTGAGTTGTTCTTCACATAACTTGTATAATGTGTAAAATTTGCGAGCCAAGGTTATATTTTCAAGAAAGCCACAAGATGCTAGTTTAACTCTTATAATTATTTGACGATCCGGTACCATCATTGCAACAGTCCGGAATTGGATTTTTAAATTTTCTGGTAATTCTTTACGTCCAGCGTAGCCAGGATTCTAACAAGTAAAAATATGTATGAGCATTTATGTAATAGTGTAAGTACATATCTAATATATATATATATATAAATAATATAAATTATGTACAATTAAGGAATTATTAATTAAATTTTTTACCATAGTTATAAATATTCCAAATTCTGGACACATATCCGACATATCTCCATCAGTAAATAAGAAAGATTTTTTCTTTTCTTTTTTCGCTGCAAGGACAACTGCAACTTGTTGAGCCGCTACTGATAATACAGGAAGCTCGATTCGGTTGAATTCATCAAAACAACCCCACGAGCCGGATTGAGCTAAACCTTTATAAATGCGGCCTAAACCTCTAAAACGCAGAAAGAAAGAAAAAAGAAAGAATTTTTAGTGTCACTAACGCGTATCGCCTTTTTAGTATAATGAGAAAAATACCTGTAGTCCATTTGATCAGAGCAGTTAAATACGACAACGTATTTGGCTAGCGTTTTTCCCATGTCCTTAACCGTTTCAGTTTTACCCGTACCTGCAGGACCACAGGGAGCTCCACCCATACTCATGGCTAAGGCTTGTGCCAATGTAATGTAACAGCTGTATGATAAAAAAGAATATAATTTATAAAATAACAAATTTACTCAAAAATATTTTTATACTATCTATATATATAAAAGGGCTTGTTAGTTATAAAATAACAATGCCTATATATCGGATTTCCATATTTACCGATCTGTTAACGGTGTAATAACTAATCTCTCTGTACAGCCTAAATATTCATTTTGATATATGAATGTTACATCCGTCACTGATATCCACGTCTTGTCAGCGTCTTCTTTGAAATAAAACCGACATTGTTTTAACCACTCAAAGTCGTTTGCTGAACGAACATTTAACCGGCACTAAAAATAATATTTTGTTTTTTGAACGATGTATTATTATTTTAAGTAAAATAAATATTTCATGTTGCATTGCATATGCATGGCATACATAATGAAATAATATTTTACCAGCATATCAAATATATCTCTCTGATGGACATGTATAGTAATTAATGTTTCAAATTTAGTACGTTCAATTTTTATCAAATCTCTTGTTGTTTGATCTATAAGAGTATTTAAAAGTTCCAAAAATTTATTATTTGTATCGATCATAATTTTTTTGTCTTGTCTAGCTTGCATTAATGCGAGTTCTGCATCTCTCGTCCAAATTATTTGGATGCCCAAGAGCCCGATCTAAAAAAAATGCATATACATATAAACGGTTTTCTTTTTTTTTCAATTATGGAATCTAAATAATATGTATGTCACCTGTGCTGGCATTTTATCTAAAAACAAAAGTAGATTAAAGGATGGATCATTAATCAACGAAACTGCATTCCGAATAATTGAGTGTAAGCTGCTTTGGGCGGATTGTAATAATGATGTAAGCCACGTTTCTACTGAACCCTCAGCTCGGACAGGACGTTCTAGCTTTATTTCTTCTCCCTCAGAAGATACTATTGCTATCATTTTATTATATTCTATAAAAGTGGATTATATAAATGTTATATTCTTTTATTATTTAATTTCATTTATTAGGCTTTAAATATGACAAGAATGACGTACCTATATCATGAAATTTCACATATCGTATATTATCGAAAATCGATAAAAGGTGATTTTGTATAGTGTGAGAATCAGAAGCTTGACCAAGGATTTCCAGTAAAGCCGGATCAGATACAAAGAAGAATCGAGGGAACATTGTTCTTTTTTTCTCTAGGTAACCACTTAAACTTTTTTGACATAGCTCTAGCTGCTCTTGTAGGTGCGGTAGTAGCTGTCTTAAAAGGTCGTCTCCAACACAACATGACACTACACCGGGTGTTTCATGAGCCCTTTGCATAATTTTTTGCCAAGATTTATCTATCTTAGAAAATCTTTTTGCTTCTTTAGGCAGTTGTTTCGCAATATCGCCTCCAACAAATACAGCTTCAAGATATACCCACATATTTTGAACAAGAAGCCATCTCTCAAGAATTTCATTGGTACTTTGCAAATCATATAGCCATTGTTGAATTTGTTTTCTGAACGGAGCATTATATCTGCATTAAAAATAAATAGTACATAAAACCAGGTGTGCATGTTAATTTCATATACATATGAAACGAAATTTGACAAACCTTAAGAATCTTAAAATAAAAAATTGTATTCAAGTAATGTAAGACAAAAAACAATTTTAATATTGTAAAATATTTTAATGAACCTGTTAGATAGTAGTGAGCCCAGTATCATCAAGCTATCCTCTAGTTGGCCAATTGTTTCAGCAGTTGTATCACCTCTAAGAAGCAGTTCTCCTCGATTATTAAAAGTTTGAAATGTCAGCTCGTGAACAGACCACTCGTTAGTTACCTGTCGCAATTTTGCTTCGATATCTTTTTCCTTCATTGCTGATATACAAATATCCTATAAAAATAACGTTTGTAAATTTTATACATATATCTTTAAGTACAATTAGTTACCAATTAATATAAATACGCTATTTCATTCGAACTCCTCAATAAAATTGAGTATATCATAATAAAAAATTACCAACTGAACCACTGATTACGGGAAAACTAGACGACTTTTTACATTATTTATAAATTGATATTTAAATTGGTAAATAAATGTGTATACCTCAATATCTTCTTTATGTTGTAACAATGGAGCCTCTAAAATATTTTTTAGGCAGAAATCTTCATTTTCAAGTTCAAATATATATTTCGTTACTTCCATTATTCTTTGCCAGTGGCGTGGTTTCATTGCCCTATTTGCCATCAGCTCCAGAAGCGGACACATGTCATTGAAATCGTCTATTGTTTTCTTTAAAGCATAGAAAGCTGGCCATTCTTTAAGACTAAAATAAAAAAATACATACATAAAAATGATGTTAAACTTCGTCTTGTTTATTTTTATAAAATTAAAAAGATAAAATTATTTAGCAAAAAAGAAGAAACCATATATCACTACGTACCCTTTAGGTAATTTTCTACATCTATTCTGAAATTCCATAAGCTCATTATTTATTTCTTCTATATTTACATCACCCCAAGGTATGTCATAGTAACTGCTGACTCTGTCTATAACATCATTGTAAAGCTTGTATAGTTTTTGCAAAAGATTTAACTCTTTTCTTATTTGCGCTAGTTCTGGGTATTCTGTATGAGGAAGGCCAAACAATTCTTCACCATTCTGATATGTCTGTAACTTACGCCACATACCATCGAAGCGATTCTGTAACACAAAGTTAATAGTGATAATTTACAACATAAACGCAATTATTGCCTCTTCAAGTAGTATTTCCATTTACATCGGTTAATTGTTGTTTTTTAGTTTGCTAAAAATCTTAAGAATAAGAGATAATCAATTCAAAGAATTGAGTAGTACAATATACGTGAGCAATAAGTTAGACATGTTGTGGGTAAGAGATTTAATAACTATTTATTGTATGGAAAAGTTGAGGAAATCCTCAACTTTTCCCTTTTTGTACAATAAATTGTATGTAATTTAAGTTAATAATAAATAATAATAATTTCATATTGTAATAATATTTTACCTGAAATAATATTAATCGATCTGAAGCTTCTCTCGGACTTAGACCTGGCTGCATAGGTCCAGCATAACGATATTCATGACAATAGTCGGTATTATCATCTCTAAATTTGTCCAAATTATTTTTCAAATCATCTTCAAATTGAGGCTGCATTTTAAGCAACTGAACGTGAGATGCAAGAGCTGTAGCTTGTAGTTGTTGCCAACTATATCGTAGATTGTCAATTTGTTCCATATCCTCTTTACTTACTGGTAACTCATAACGAGTTATAACATTAAATGCTTCCTGAAAACATTAAGCTCTTTTTGATTGATAGTTTGAAAACATTCACATTTAATATTTTGAATTAAAATTCAACTTAATGTCACATTTAAATATTTTAATATTGTATGACTGACTATGACTGAAAAAGAATGTGGACGATTAATGTGAAACTTATTGCCTTGATCATGAGATCAAGATCATGACATCTTCATCGGGTCATTTTAGAGGCGTAGTAAGACACAAGTACAAAATAATTATAATCTAGAAAAGATGATAATCATTGATTTGTATTTATTTGTGAGCTGCAAGGTCTAAATTAGTGTGTTTATATAAAGTTTTTAATTCCATACTTCAACTGGATCAATTTTTAACTCCATATCGACTTCTTGCTCCCTAATTTTTTTTAACGTTTCCATAACAGTCCTAACATCGTCTAGATCGCGAATAGGTCTTTCTAATTTACGTTCCAAATCGTTCATTATAGCATACACATAATCCATTTCCCGCTTATATTTTTTACGCATTGCTTGACTAATGCGATATGTCCCATCTAAAATAAAACATATATTTTTAAGAATAATTTACAAAAACCTAAGTTAAATATTTGTATACTAAATTTTATAAACGAAATTTAAAAATGTTGATTACTTTTAAGCTCCGTGTTGAGTCCCAATTTTAATTTTTCTGTTGACACTGCTAAACAATTGCCAATGATTAACACATCTGGTTCAGTTGCCAACTTGGCTTCGAGTTCGCTGTGTCTCTTAAGGGCGAGTTCAAAATCATTAAGGGTCCAAGCTAATAATTGACGTAGAGTCTTTTCACATTTCCATAAGTAATGATATGGGCGCCATCGTTTTACAAGTGTGTTAAGCTCCTATTAAAATATCATATAAAAGCTATAAATATGAGCTATTTACATACGTAAACTAAATTTAAAAAAAAAACGCTAAATATTTACCGATTTAACGTTTTGAGTGCACATAGACAAGTGTGTTACAGTTTTTATTATTTCCTTATTTTCCATTATATGATTGTAAAAATTTTTCTGTTGAAACGGAAACACTGGTTTCTCTTCAGATTCTAGTCGATAATATTTTTTTCGCTTTATTTTCATAGTATCCGCCATTTTCATTGATTTTGGCGTCATGTTCACCGGCACCGCTGCTGCGCAATGTACCTGCCCGTCAAGCTTGGTGACTACATCGAACAATTGGTTCGATTGGTGACCCGCTAGCTTTTTCCAACTAATCTAATGGGACGAAGCGTGCAAAAGGGAGGCATTTGCAGCAAATAAATTTATTATTAAACAGAAATAAAAAAGGATGGTGTTATTTACATGTAAAAAATAAGCAACATCAAGTGTTTATAACAAAGACATAAAGCGTTTCAGCATTGAAATTGGAAGTGTTTTAACATTAATAACACCGTCGAATGCCACAAGTGAACAGTGCAGATCGGTAGACAAGTCACAACAATTGACACCACAATTGGAAAAAAAGACACATTCAATTAGTAGTCTTCATTGATAATAATAACAAAATAACATTTTATTTTATACAAACTTAATCTAAAATATCATTGAAGTAGTAGTTGGAAATATATTATATCTGGTTCAAATATTTGTTTAATGTATTTATGACTTTAATAAAATTATCATCGTAAATTGTTTCTTAATTTAAAGGATCTCATAACTTTATATTTTTATACTCAAGCTATTTTCACTTCGTTTCTCACTTTCATCTACCAATTTTGCGAAATGTTTTGCGTTGAGTGGGAGAAATCAACGCCGTGGTTTGTCTTGTTCCTAGAGCGACGAAATAAAAATAAAAATGGAATTCGTGTGTGAATTTCTTAATTTCTTAATCTCTTAATATTTATTATAAGTTACCTTATTTGCTTTCCCCCCAGTCCACTGGGCTACTCCCTTAGATAATCCTGATATATGTTTTCCACCTAAGATAAGAACTTCTTGTATTTCTTCAAGAGTTGGCTTTACAGATACATTCGGTATCATTAAAGTAGCTTGAAGCAAGAACATGGGACGTTTTGGAGATTTCACTGAAAGTGTGAAATATATAAATAAATAATCTTGGCGAAGTCAATGCTTTGATAATTAAAAAAAAAGCGCAAGATCCGTGCCAAAAAAAATAGTTGCCCTAGTTAATTTTGTGTTTCTTTTACCTCATTGTAACTATAGCTTCATGCTTTATATCGCACATAAAAGAGTAGACATAGGGAACCTGGGAACTGGGAAGACACTCTGTTCCCTATTAGGAACATGCGTTTCCCACTTTCCACCGAACTCTTAAGGTATTGCGTGTTGAGTAGTAGAATCAACGTCACACTTTGCCTTGGAAATTGAACCCACAATCGTCGCGGTTACAGTAGCACGTAGCTGATAGCATCAGGTACTTATTGAACTCCCAAATACATAAAATTATGTAAAAGGTACTTTTTTCTTGAGGATTAAGATATAGTAAAATATATTTTTTAAAGGTTTTAATGTACTTTCAAGTATATAAATATATATATATATATATATATTATATGCAAAAATGCATATATAAAAATAAATATATGTTTTAAGAAGTTGGTTCGAAGTCATGCAAGATTCACGTCCTTAACAGTAGATGGCTCCGATAATTACGTTGAAAATCGAGTTCAAAACTAAAATATTCTATTATTTTAGTTTTGTTAGTAGCGGCTTACGGCCGATATGTAGTATTTGAAAACTTTTAAAGTAATAAGAAAGTTGCTAATTATTTTATTTATATAACTATAGTTTTACACTTCTTCGAGTAGCAAGTACTACGGAGAGGGATCCTAGAATGAAAAGTTACCTTTCTAAGGGTAAAAAGACTTCTTCCTTTTTTGCTTTTTTGCTCCTGAAATAGAGATTTCGACGGAACGCAACGCACTGCTTAATCCTATTAAAATGAGACAATTAAAATAATTAGATATTTTTTTTCCCTAGCTGGGATCGAACCTGCTACCATGGCATTTAATATTCTGTCCCTTCGCACTACAATTGCTTACATTATACAAAGATACATTTATTGCTGCTGTAATATAATCTATCTATATCGTACGAGTAACTGAAATAGTAGTAGTGACAGGTAGAGCAAACTCCTTGTTACCTTTTTGGGCGTGGCTTTTATTTATAGGAAAATGACATGCGCACTGTACCTTAGTAGAGAGAGAGAACTGTTAACAGATTATGTTATCCTAGTACTTGCGCGGCTTTCTGTATACGCATGCGGATGATTTTGGGAAAATTTATTTTCCCCTGAACTTTGTAATAAATAATAAAGTTAAAATAATTAATGTGTAAGGTACTAATGAACATTTATTTTTAATTAATTTCTCTCTACTAGTTTAAAATTTTATTTATTTAATTGAGATCTATGCCGATAAATGTTTTCTTTATTTATTCGTAGCACTGCTACGCTGCTTCCGCTACTGCTATGGCTATCTGCAAGTAGCCTCTACGCCGTAGACTTTGCTGTAGATACTAGAAACGTAGATGTAGTAACTGTAAATAATAATATAGTTTAGTGCATAATGTGTTTCCATAATTCGTTATTTATCTTTACTATTTAGATATTTTGTTAGTCTCTTTATTTGTCTCTAGGAATAATTGTTATTGAATCACCCAGGTTCCTGGATTTAATACACATTTTCATAAGTGGTAAAATTATAGAATTCTGAATTTTAAATAATCTTTACATAGTATACATTATTTTTAAAATATTTAAAATGTTACCACACCAAAGATAGAAAACAAATAAAGCCAAAGTACTACAATAAAATTTTAATATATTTTCTAAAATATTTTTGTTAAGTATACAGGTCCAAATATATCAAAAATACCAACAAAATACAAACAACAAAAAAAAGAATTGATGGCTTGTAAGTGATTGGATGTTTTTAATACATGAAATTTACCTGATACTGTTTGCAAGATTTGTAATATTTTGATCATAGAAAAATAAAACACTACGATATTATTATTCTTTTAATTATTTTTAACAACAAGTTATGCACATTAAATGACAAAAAAATTACCACAATTTTTTTTGTAAAATTATTCTATGATCTATTATCATCTATAATGACACAGAATATTTAATTCTACACTGAAACTCCGTTTTGCTGGCATCTTCCATTGTCTTCTTAATATGTATACAAAATATTAAACTGAAATATATTATAGCATTAACTAGGTAGGAATATTATTATTTATACATTTAAAAAATATATTAAAAGTACTAATAATACTTTTTAACATTTTTAAATAAGTTGTGAAAATGTATCGACCAAAACACAAAATATGTTTTCATCAGTTATATACAATAAAATTTAATGATTTTAAAATACAGAATGTACATATATGTGAAGCAAAAAAGCTTTTTTAACCCTTTTCACGATAATTGTGCGGACGACGGAGAAGTAAGAAATCTGACATCATTAAAGTTTATACAGAGTAAAAAGATAGTATCATTATTTTTTAAATTAATTAATTTATATTCTTAAATTAATTAATATTTTGGTCTAGCTTTTGAAATGTTTTTAAAAGAGTGTTATTACTTTTTTACAAAATAATAAGATTACAAACAAATATTTCCTAAGTCAAAAAAATAAATAATGCAAATAGGCGCCATTGCGGTTAGGTTATTTCAGCCGCACTAGTACTAGGATATAATAAATACCGTGGTACTAAAATATAAGGATGTTACCATAGAAACATATCCGTATGCGAGTCAACCTAGTCTAACATTGTTGTAACACATGGTTTAAATAAAAGATAATAAATATAAAACAAGTGACCTACGGCTTGTGGGCCCTTGGTAGATGTATGACTCCGAGAGAAAGTCCTTTAAAAGCATTACAAGAACCCAGCCGCACATGTTGGGGCACACGAACATTTGGATGTCGATGTCAATAGGCTGATAGATTTACGACTTCGAAGGAATTTCATATAATAACTCCATGAGAAACAAAGCATCGTGAGAAACGAGCCACAGGGGGAAACGGGACACCCGAATTTATATTAAAGCCGACCAACCTTAGGGATAAGGCGATTCCACTACTAGCACTCTTATAGTTAAGAACTAGTTTTAATAATAAAATTGTATAATATTTTAATAAAATAGTTTTTAAAACAAAAGTTTAAGATATTTTTACTTGCGTGTCTCTCGCCTAATTTTACGCATGCGCCACGGAATTACTAGTTTATAGGCTGAAAGACTGCCAATGACATCATCGAGGTGAACTAAACAAATAGTACGTTTTTCGGCAACCATGCTTAAGAAATATCTTAAGATTAATACATTAAACGACCATAGATTTCGTAACGATTATCCTGTAATGTTAAGATAAAACATAAATTTTGTATTGAATCGGCGAATAGACTCAGCTCAGAAGCTTGAAAAAAAATTTGAAACTTAAAATATATTTTTACTTTTTAATATGTATTTCAAGACAATTAACACTATTATTAGTACTACGAAGATAAACATGATATCTGTCATTGTCTCATTTTAATTTATTTTTATATTTCTACACTGTAAACAGTGAATATTTTCATTTTGTAAGTTTAAGGCTTATTGTCACTGTTTCTTATATGTCTTAAATTTCAGTCATGCGCTTTGCTAGTAAAGCTACGAGTTTATTTAGACATGCGCAATATGTATAAAATGACGGTATATAGCTCTTTTCCTTTACTGATATCCTTGTACTTTTGCCGGTAAAACAACACACTATGAGTGCTTAGAAATATACATTTTTATTCCTTAGAATTTCTATTTAAATCAGTGTCGTCTATTTATTAACTCATCTATGCAGTATGCTACGTTAAAATGAATTATTTTTTGTGATTTCAAAAGGAAAAAAAAGACTGATGCGTCCTTAGTCCGTCTATATCCGTTTGTCAAGCGCTATATATATCTCAAGAACATTTGAAATTATGAAGCTGAAAGTCTTAAATTCATATCAAATACTCAGATATATATATGTAGTCTATCTTTATCTTTTTAAGTACAGTGTGTCTATCTTTGAAGCATAAAAAATCATATTTCTAATTCAATGCAATCCAAAGTTATAGATAGCTGTTATGGAGCATAACCACAATGTATTTAAAAATATTATTTTTTTGTATAAATTCAATTAACAATATTAATAAATATTAGAAGTCTAATCTAACTTACAAATTATTACAAATTGCATAAATATGAAATTTTATTTCCAACTCTACATATTAAAAGATGAATTAGAGATCAGTAAGAAAATTAAATATAAATTAAAACAAATAAGCGATTTGTTACATTACAGTATATATAATAAATAAATAAATCAATTTTACAAAAAAACTTTACGACGAGTTTTAAGAAATTATCAGAGTTAGGTGTATATTTCATAAATATTCGTATAGTTCAAGCGGGCGTAGCCGCGTTCGTGTCCACTAGTATATTATAAATATTAGCGTCTTTTCAAAACTTTGACTAATATTTAAAGTATGTATATTAGGTAATATCACATACAAAAAAAATGTGGATTCCTTAAATAATGTTTTTGTCTATACTACCATTGCAGTTCAATAACGTCATCAATCATCACAGATTTATTTAGTACACCCCTCCTATTTTAATTAATACTCTCCTCTATCCAAAGGTTGCCTGGGAGAGATTGCTGACTTAGCAATAAGGCCGCCTATTGTACAATTTTTTGCATCATTATAAACACATTTGTATTAAATTATTTGGTGTGTAATAAAGAATATTTTACTTTTTACTTTTAGACGCATGTCGTACGTATAAAATGTACATGCCGTCGATATATCCGCATGCCGTTAGAATCCGCATGGACACCAGGACCACAGATATTGAGGGGAGTTCGTAAATAACACGGGAAAGGGGTACGTTTTGGAGAAAGCTTCATTTCGATCCGAAAACATGAATATATTGACCAATAGAATATGTATGAAAGGAAACATTGACTCTTTCTTATACTCATATTTTGTAAACAAAAGGGACTTACGTTAGATTTGTAAGGTAACGCATGCCTAAAATTTTTAATAACTTTTAATATACTAGACACCCGCTCGCGGCTTAGCCCGCTAGAACTACATAATTATTTATTTACTTCTTCTAATATATTTTTTTAAAAAACAATATTCATACATTGGATAATAAAATCGTTACTGATACGTTCATAATATATCAGAAACATTATTATTTTTAATATTTATTTATCAATGTAATAATCCAAATATAATAAATAATCCAAATATAATAAATAAATAATCCAAATATAAAAAAAATAATCCAAATATAATCTGAATATAAAATTTGATCTTCAAAATGAGATGAAATATGTGAAACTCTATTAGTCTGTCTAATTTGTAAGGGATATTAATATAGCGCCAATATGATGAGCAGTTTCTGTTTACATAAATAAGCTCCAATCTCATTTAAAAATCTAACAGCCCAAAAATAAATTATCGCTCACTCGCTCGCTCACTTAAATAAGTGACTAATTATTATTTTATATCTATTAAGAAATATTTTATATCTATTAAGAAAGTACATTTATTGATAATTTTGACTTAGGTTTTTTAAAAAAAAGGATTATTGTTATCCTAACAGTAATATTTGTTCTTTTAATTAACATTACGTGATTTTTTCATAAATATTTCCCTTTTATTTACGTCCACACGCCGTCAGTAACCGCATTCTGTTGAATTCCGCATGTTCACCAGAGAAACAGAATACGAAAGGAGTTACGATATATGCTATAGATTGTTTGTTAAGGCTGTTGTTGGGAAAGCTCCACCCCTTCAGTAAAGAAAGTTGAAAATATGAACCAATAGAAAATTTGGGTTGAAAAGTCAACTTTGAATGCTATATGTTGTTCAAATTTACTCTTGTGCCCAGGTATCGCAACTGTGGTTAATTTATCACTGAACAAATTTAAAAAAGTGGTTAAGCACAAGCTCTGCCAAAAAGCATATTACTCTGTTAAAGATTATGTTCGCGATAAAGATGTTTGGAAATGAGTTGCTCTAATTCTAAGTTAAAATTGTTAATTGTAATAAAAATTGGCAGTTAAAAAGAGTGGCCATGAGTTTCTTTGCCTGGATCTTCTCATGAGCTCAACTATTTGAACGGGCTTTTTTTTTTGACTTCAAAATTTTAATTTTTTTTTAATTTAAAAATTTTAATTCATATATTTTTGGTTATTTTTTTTTATTTTTTTTTACTTTTTTGACATGTCCGTTTTTATGCAATAAAGATATTTTGACTTTGACTTTGACTTAGACTTTGAAAGGGATGTTAGTACTAAATGATGAGTGCTCACTGCGACCTCGTAGCGCATGCGTAAAATTATTTGTATGAGAAAATATAATATTGTGCTCTTATTTTCTAGCCTCCTAACATATGCTGACGTCCTAAGAAAATAATATACTAAGTTCGCATAATTTTTTCAAATATAGTGTTGTATATTTTAAGTATATTTCACTACCATTTTCTTATTTCACACTTACTCAATAAGCCATTGAAGTTCTACATACTTTCTATTAAGTAATCGTTTCCCAGTATATAATTATGTCTTCTGTTATCACGAATAGTTTCAGATTCTCGATTTAAGTTAGATAAATCTAATGGAATCTTAAGCCACTTTTTAACCGAATTTAAAAAAGGAGGTTCTCAATTCGTCGAAGTCGTCTAAAATAATCGCTGAAAATACATTAAAAAAAAGATTCGACGGCTGAACCCATTTGGATAATTATTTTTTGGTTTGAAAGGGGTTATCTCAAAGGTCCCATGATGACCACGCTAAGAAGTATTAATGGAATCCTGGAGAAATCGAGGGAACTCTTAACTTTTTTTCACTATATCTATGTATGTTTTAACACTTTATCATTGTAAATTATAATTTTATTTAATATCACAATATTAATTTATAAAATCATATTACCACCCCCTGACAAAATCATGTTATGAATTACAATTCTTTATTAATATCAAAAATGATTATGGTAATCATTGAAATATTTGATTTGACAAAAAAATTATATAAAAAGTAATATATATGTACCTATATATTTTTTATATAAAATTAATATTAATACCTAAATAATTGATAGTCAAAAAATAAATAAATACTTTTTTAAAGATGTTTCTATGTAATCTCAGTACGTTAAATATTAACTTATATTTAGTTGCACATGCGTATTACCACCGATGCCTACAGGACGGCGAACTTGCATAGCGCTAAAATTAAGGATACATCTCTTCAAAGTTTATGGTATCCCAGTATTGGTGCGCCTAAAATAACCTAACTATGAATAAACGTAAGAAATTTATTAAAGCAACGCTTTTTTATTCGTAGACCTATGAATATAATAAATATTTCATAATTTTTAACGCACTATCTGTTAGCATTAAATTCTTGATATTTTTAAAAGAAAATTTAGAACTTAAAACTCAAACTTTTAGAACTTAATAAACATAACTTAACTTCACGCTTTATCCCTAGCGGGGTAGTCAGAGAAAACAGAGCGCCAAACGCTACGGTCTCTACATATCTCTTTCGCCTCGTCCACTTCGCCTTATAATTCGAAATTTAAATAGTTTAATTTTTATTAACACTCAAATAAAGAAGAAACGTTATTTTTCAAAATGTTCCGCTATTAAAAAATTGGTGTGCATTTGATATTAGTCTTAGCCAAAAAAAATGGTGGTTTAGAAAAAAATTGCCAAGATTGATGAGGTTTTAGATAATAATTAAGGATTGCAACACTAAGAGATCTGTTATTTTATCATGGGAAAGTCAGCTGAATAATATATACGAAATACACTGCCTTAAAAAAATCATTTTTCAAAAACAATAAATATATTTTTATTATGTAATATTTGTTTCTATTAGTACCTACCACCTCCGCATAGTGAAAGACGTCAGCAATTTCATTAAATTTTTAATGACATACAAATAATGGCTGGTAAAAATAATAAATTTATTTATTTGTAAGTAACATCTTTAATAAAATTGACAGCTGTAGGTATTTTAGCCTACAGCGCTACCAGGCGTACACGAAGCTGTAAGAGATTACATGTGGGTATTAAGTACAAAGTTCGATTTAATTCTCGGAACCTCTACGCGCATGGCTCGTAGGTCTAATCAATATTTCATCTTTCTATTAAATGTGGAAGTCATATAAGTACCATATAAGACTATATGAACTTCTATATTTTTGTAAAGTATTTATATTATAAACTAACACTATGGCTAAAATATGTGATACATAATAGACTATTCGTTATATGAATGTCTAAATTAAACTTTTGCTATAAAGATTAAAGACTAACTTAATTTTAATTTTATATTCGTTATGTATAAATATCCATTAAACATACACAATTTTAACGTTAATACAATTTTTATAGCGACCAAATATGCTATAAAATGTAAAAATCGAAATTTGTATTGAAAATGTATTGATTTTTGCGACTTAATGCGCGCGCATCACAGCGCATTTAAAAGAAATTGAGAGGTAAAGAACAATCGAAAATTTTACGCTTGACCAGAAAATTCAAAATGAAAAAACAATTTCTTAACGATAAACAATTTATAAACGACATTCTATTAAAAAAACTATATTATTTTTTAATTATAATAAAACGCAGTTAAAATAAATCGCATTGCAATGTGTGTATTGAAATGTGCAAGATAGTTTATTTTTTATAGTTATTAAATTAAAAATCTCATATATAATAAATATAAATAAATGTTTAAATTTAATTTCGCTTAGCCTTTACCCTTTATTGACGAAAAACTACGCGGGAACACAACTTACTCATACCGTCAATGAGACTGGAATGATGATATAAGGAATATTTCAACTAAAGCGACGGGATGCCAACACGGCGAGTGACATGCGCAACGGAAAATATAATCGTTTTAATTCATGCTATCCTAGTATTGGTGCGGCCAATATTACCTATACGCAACACGTCGCCTGTCCAAATGGAAAGTAAAAGAAAAACTCGGTTGAAGAAAACTTCACAATGGAGAAAATAATGAATATTTTTAAAGAAAAAAAACTATGAAAAAAATCTGTGTAGTATCTGCTACAATTTTTTTATTCTTAATCAAAATAAAATATTTTTTACTTTTAAGGAAACTTTTCGTTAGGACTACTAACTAACACGCATGAAGAATAAACTCTTAAAAGAGAACAAAAACGTACTTTATTTAAAACTAGCGGCCCGCCCGCGGCTTCGCCCGCTTGATCTACATGATTATTTTATGATTATTTTTATGTTTTATTATATGTATAGATATTAATTACTCTTTACTAATAAATAATTCAGTGATAAAAACAAAAGTGATATTCAAACGACACTAGATGGAGCTAAATTCCAAAAAGTACCAAAATGGCGAAACGACAATAAAAACTATTAAGCTCCTTATCTCTTAGTACATATTTCTTATATATTATAAAAATAACTCCTTCTATTCAGGGCATGGGATGGCAGACAATCTACTAGGGCACCATTACTGCATAAGAGCTTATTTCGAGCCCTGTTTACATGATGTATTGATCCTAACAGCGCACATGCGCACTTAAAAATTTTTTTTACTTCCTTTTTCTACTTACATAAAACTTATGGAAATATTGAAATGTCAATCATTAATTTATAAAGAAATATTTTACAACGCATGCGTGAAAATGTATGAGAGGCATGTATGTAGTATACATACTGTTTCTGTTCATGGCTTTACAAATGTGCTTCCACCAGATTTATGATGTCCTGGTAATAGTGCGGCTGAAACAACCTAACCGCTACAGGCTTCCGTTAAAAGTATTATTATATATAGATAGTTATTTAAAAATAATGTACGGCTGTGTCCCGAATACATCAGGAAAGACAGAGAGAGCCTAGTGTTAAAGTAAGACATTCCGTTCTCCACTTTCCGTCGATTTTTTTCGAGGCATTGCGTATTGAGTAGCAAAACTCAAAATGTCGGGCTTTTTTGCCTTGGTTCTAGAGCGAAGAATGTAAAATATTAAGAAATATGGAGGAAATGAATTATTCATTCCCGCGAGTGGGGATTGAACCCACAACCGTTAACCGTTACAGCCACACCCTTGTGCCACGACGGCCTTATCTCTCCTTACACCAACAGCCTGAAAAACAGTTCTGTGACATTTATGATATCCGTGCGATACACGTGCGGCTGAAATAAAATCAGCAAAGCACTTCCCGTATTTTTTTTAATATTGAAAAAAATATTTTGAGAATTAATTAATGAAGTAAAAGTCTTTCTTTACAAATAAAAAAATGTAATAATTCTAATTACAAATAAATATTTTGTTATTCTTCTTTTTTATATCCCAAAAAAAAAACATCGTCGTTTAGTAGTAACATTTAGAATCACGGAATTTTCATACGCTTTCAGAGGCTGTGTTACTTACGACTAAAGTGACGACCTCCGTGAAGGAGGTGAAAATTATATTTTAAAAAACCTTAACGTTTAAATTTGCAAAGTATGGTTTATAAAACTCGTGGTTGCGATATAATATAGATTAATTATCTATCTATCTAATGGAATAGATTATTTAAAACTGAAATTATATTTGTTTATGAAAATTACTACTAATATCTGCAATATCTAGCGACTAGTATCTGCAATATCTAGTATACAATTAATTGTCTAGTTATTTATATATTTTTTCACTATAGTTTTTAAATACATACATTGTATATTATTTACTATAGTGATATATTTATAGCTCCGTATACAGCCTTCGTAGTGTCAAATGCAGGGACATGCGCACCATCGCTAAAACCACGTGGCGGCGAGACATGCGCACTATCGACAAAACTACAAGATAGTGAGACATGCGCATTAAAAACAAAAAGAACACCTTCCCACTTCTGGTGTTCTGGTACATTTTTGAGTATTTCCCGCGTATATTATATACCAGATAGAGATAGAGGTTTTTTACATTTACACTATTGCTAGAAATCAGTAGTGAAATTTATATTTAACAAAACGTTATTAAGGTACAAAACACCTGTTAACATGTCAGTAGTGGATGGTAGTTACAACTTAATATTATCCACGGTCTCTAAATGAGGTGGAGCATGGAGCAGTGCCTGGGACTCGCAACAACAGGCAACAAGCGAGGTGTAAGGCTTTACTGCTCCAGCGCAATTACAAATAGGTGTTAGCCACATTTATAATTAAAATAACAATTAATTAATCAAATAAATAATCGAGTTCGCCAACACTATTAATAAAATCTATTAATTCTATGGCTCTTTTACAAAACAAAAAAGATTTAACCGTTCGTTTAGTCTAAGAGAAAAAAAAATTATGCTGGGGTCACACTAGTGAGAAATGCCATTAATAATCGCGATGGTGGAGGTTGGACGTTTAGACGTTTAAGTGGGCTTTATCGGGCTAAAAATTAATGCAATATATGTTGTGATGATAGATATAGGTATTGGTGTTTCCCAGAGTGTGGTTCCCAGTGTCAGAGCATACAACGGAGATAAAACGTAGACGCGGACATGATAGCTACGAGAAACGTAGCAGTCCCCACGTAGCACGTAGAAGATCTACACTTCTACTGCCTTTATGTTAAGTTAAAAGTTTTAATTATATGATTTCTATACAGATGTCTGTTTAGACACCCGTTCCGATAAATTTAATTATTAAATATACAATTTTTTTATATTATTAATTTATATATTTTTATAAGGGTGATGTTATTTTTTTGTGGTGACGTTTACTGCATGACAAATGATAAACTGTTTGTTATTGTAATTACACTTATTTGTATGTGTTTGTAAGTTCAGTTTAAGGGTGGACGGTCTCTAGCATATACTGTTCTGTTCTGTCTGTTCTCTTTATTATGGCATATTACTCTAGCACATTAGTCTTACAATTACAATTAAATCAAAACCTTACATTGACATGAAAATCAACTTTAATGTCAAACAAAAGGATAAAAGGACGTGTCCTCTGCTTAATTAAGACATGCGCATTTCCACTCAGCTATGAACTTGTGACATGCGCATTGGTATAAATAAACGAAAACATCTTCACCGTTTATGAGGACCTAGTATTGGTGCGGCTAAAATAACCTATCCGCAATATAAATAAATTAGGACGCAAAGAGGACATTTTTTTTTATTTAGAAAAAAATAAATAAATTGAAATATCTTTCGTATTTCGACTTTGGAAGGAAGTAGTTAATTTTAATTATTCTTATTTTGTTTGAGCCTCAGAGGTGATACCGCATATAATTTTCCCGTATGTGGAATAGAAGGAAAAAATAGATATAAAGATTTGGGCTTGTTTACGGCAGGCTTGGAAGGGATAGATAGGGATTTCGCTGCGTGACCGAACTGAAAAAAATGTGATAGTAAAACCGTAAGAAGAATGCGTGGAATAAAACCGTTAAATGAGACGTGCGCAGGCGCGACAGTCGCATACACAGACGAGTAGTGTATAATACCTTTCTCTTTCTCCCTCTTTCTTTTCGTTCTCTCATCATTTTTTTGCATG
>DWNA01000085.1:0-45829 GCA_018249835.1 Heliconius besckei | reverse complement strand
GGCATAGTATGACCGACACGAACGGGCAGATGACTTTGATGGTTTTGTAAATTTTTATATATTTTCGAATTACTGTTAATTTTTATTTAATTGTTTGCTGCTAATAATTAATTTATCTTAGTTCGGTCATCTATACCGATGTTATACACTTAAAATATCGTAATTTTATTAATTTGGGATTTTATTTAATATTGTTCGCAAAAATTATTAATTATTTAGTATAGAAAAATGTTTAGTACGCGCGCACGACAAACTTTAGGTACTTTTTCTAATATTGAGAATTTCCTTTAGTTACTTTTACTTCTTTTATTTGTTCATTTCGGTTACTCAGATATTTTTTCTAATAACAAATCTCCACTTATTTTAATTATTTAGGCTTATATATTCTTACAAATTCTATTGAAAACAAAAAATAATTTCATAAATATATTTAATAAATAATCGTTCAAGCGGGCGAAGCCGCGTCCGGGCCCACTAGTTTTCATTATAAAACTATGGATCTAAATATGGAAATTAATTAGAAAATATTTATAATTTATGGTCTAACCATCGAGAACGTAAAAGACCGTGCAAAGTGAAGTAGGTGGAGTAGGAAGGCACACCCTGGTAATAGCCGGGATTAATGCCAGGAAGAAAAAGAAGAAGTTACTTTTAAAAAAAAAAATTTTATAAGAAATTAAGATAAATTGTTGGGTAATATTTATTAACTGGATTACAAGGCAGTTAACGTTCCGAAGTGAAAAATTACAGTGTTTGGTATAATTATGTTATGTAATTGGTGGTAATGTGGTGGCGAGTTCGACATCGGCTTGAACTTCCGTCTATTATTTAGAACGTAATCTACGGTCATGGGTACATGATAGTTAAGGTTAGTTTATAAATAAAGTTAACTTGTCGTTAGTTATCTTGTCCGCAGTGGACAGTGTTTGATTGTAAGCACGACAGAGACAGTGTTTGATTGTGAGACAATTATTATGTATCAATTATCTTTGTTTCACCTATTCTGGTAGACAAAGCGCAGCGTTGAGTTACGTCACGCAACACGATTCAACTGTTCCCTGAACGATTTAATTAAAATTAAATATATACATATATGTAACAGGCTAACAGGTCCCAAGCCCTTTCCACGAACCCCTATTCGTAGGTATTTTGAATAATGACTATAATAGTAAGATATTTAGCTAGCTAGCCAGCTAGACGGGGTGACGATATTCGCAAAGTGGCGGGCTATGATGCGAAGAGCTGAAGATCGAGCTCAGTGGCGTGCCATTGGAGAGGCCTAAGTCCAGCAGTGGACGACGACAGGCTGATGATGATGACGATGAAGAAGATATTTTATTTTAACTTTTGGTAATATATATAATAAGAAATTTTGTATATTATGTTTATTGTAAATTTGTGTATTTGTTTTATTTTTTTATCGTTTTTATTTTTATATATTCTTTTTTCTAAAATCTTGGAGAATTGGTAAACGTACTCTGTTGACCAAATAAATGAGCGCAGGAATAATAACCTCTCCCACTGCAACACAATATCTCAATATACATATATTGTAAATATAAATATAGCCCCGAGAGGGATTTGAACTTGTAACCACGTTCACATAATATGCATGAGTCGTTCTACTTACATAATAAAATGGCGTCGACATGGTAACATTTACTGTTTATTTTATTAAAAAAATATTATCATTAAATTGAAGGGTTCTTGTGATATATTTTATTTTTTCAAGTTTCACTCTCACGTATTTGAAACAGAGTAAAAGATTGCGTAATATAAAAATATTTTAACATAATAACAGAAATTTTAAGTGATTTTGATTCAGAATATTAAATATATAAAATTTTATTTTTGTGTCTTAATAATAATTTCAAACTTTTTTAATTAGCACAAAATTCAAGTATTTAAATTAAAATTTCATAAAAAAATAAATTAAATTGTACCTAGTCCTATAAACGTACTCGGTGAAATCTTAACATAATCTCACAGTTTGATGGTCTCACGTATTGTATAACTACTTAGTTAGGAAACAACAATGTTTAACCGTGTTATGGAAAAACCTCAAATACTTAGCGTGTAAAAGCGACAGGTTCTGGGTTCAATTCCCACTGGAGGATTTTTTTTATTCATTGTCCATCGGCACTTTTCTTATATTCTCTATATAAGGGGAATACACTTATCCCTAGCGGTGTACAGAGAATAGGGCGTCAAACGCTACGGTCTCTACATACCTCTTTCGCCTCGTCCACTGTTATCAACCTCTTCAAACATGCCCTTCGGGGGGTCATCATGCTTTTTACGTGACCTTCCCCCAGTATCACGCCCTCAAATTACTCCCTTACACTGTGATCTCTTTAAGCCTAGTCTTTGGGCTGCGTTTTCAGCAATTAGAAAGATTTGAGAACCTTCATCGATAAGTGCTGTCATAATATAGATATCATCTTTATCTTAGTTGTTGACAATAATATTTCGTTACAATTATTTATAGGTAAATGTGCTAATTGAATAGTCATTGTTTTCCACATAATTATTTTGCGCAATGGATGTTGTTTGATGTCCGCTTGGCGTCGAATTTGTTCCGGTTTCATGTAACAGCGTGTGGTGGTTTCCATTGCAAAGGCGGCGTTTCAAATAAATACACCGATTTCCGTTATTATTATATAAATAACTAGCGGACGCGCGCAGCTTCGTCTGCTTATTTGTACCCTTAGTAACACCCCTTATAGGGGTGAATTATAATAAACCATAAAACACATGTTCAATTAAGTATTTTAAAGAATCTAAATTTCAAATTTTATAAAAATCGGTGGCGATTTAAAGATTTTTCCATACAAACCTTCAACCCCTTTTTTGCACCCTTAAGGGAAGAATTCTTAAAAACCATTAAACATGTATTCAATTAAATACTTTTAAAAATCTAAATTTTAAATTTCATAAAAATCGTGCCTATATCATTTTTTTTTCATACAAACTTTCAACCCCTATTTCACCCTTTTAGGGTTAAAATTTTTCAAAATCCCTTGTTAGTGGATGTCCAGATTACGAAAGTAAAGATCTGTCCAAATTTCACGTTTCTACGCGCAGCGGTTACGGCTGTGCGCGCGTCTTACCTCAGTCAGTGAGGACAAGTCCTTTTATATATATAGATTATTTAAAAATTGTTTTTGTGAAATATTTTTACAAGTGCTTGCCACGTGTAAAGGTTTTAAAGGTCTTGATGAGCTTTGTGGCTTGTAATAGTGGGTACGAAATGTATAATTATTATGCGGTTGAGGATGGTTTTTGTTATTAATAATATTAAAATGAGTATAAGATGCATCTCGTTTCTTTCTAGTTGATTCGAGAGTAGAAAACTATCCTTCTAAATATTTTAAAAATTCTTCTAAAGTATATGTTCAATAAGTGGATCCCATGAGCTATTATCAACACCCGAATTGCGAACGGCGTGGATACATTCAAAAGTATCTGGAGGAAATGAAATATTTAATATTTTCACTTTTTCGCTCAGGAGTCGAGGCCATTATAATAGAACGGTTAATAGCAAGACCTAAGAACAAATAAACTTAATTTTGGCTTCGTGGAACGTTAACATAGGATATTCCTTTCACCAAATTAGAAACATTATATTATCTTTCCTGGCGGAGCCCAACGCTGCGCTTTGTCTTAGAGACCTATAACTTGAGAATAATTTAAATCGAACCTACAACTACCGTTAGGCGTTTTAATGCACGCACTAAGCAACATTTAAATATTTTACATTAGGTGTGTACCTACCTACATCAAAGTAGGAAAATTAATATCGAATTAAATGTGAAGATAATTGTTTTATATTTTTAAACCTTTTCTCATTAGAAGGATAATCTGTTATTACCAAGCTCCAAAATGTTGAGAATAAGCTTATGCTGCACTTCGTACTTTAGAAAAATGCTAATCCAGAATGTCTATTAGACTGTACATCACGTTTAATATATTAAAATATTTTTTTTTTCAGCTTCTTTCTGTATACCGCACATAGAAGGATAGGCAGAGGGAACCTGGGAAGCTAATGTTAAGACATTCTGTTCCCCCATATTTGACCAAATTTTCGACGAAATGCGTGTCGAGTACCAAAGATCAAAGCCGCGCTTCGATGAAAATATTAAATATTTAATTTACTCTAGTGAGTACCACACCCACCACACCAATTGGCCTAAAATTAGGAGTTATAGAAAGCGATACAACTAATTCCACTGGTAGACAAATAGCGAACCACTACCATATCAGCATATGACCACTATACCATAGACCACAGTTCTCATTGTACAACGAACGGGTACGCTTTACCAACTTTACCAACTTTCCCGATATATTATAATCATATATTGCGCCATTATTATAATGAAATAATTTACGTTAATGA
This sequence comes from Heliconius besckei, assembly GCA_018249835.1. Classification (NCBI taxonomy): domain Eukaryota; kingdom Metazoa; phylum Arthropoda; class Insecta; order Lepidoptera; family Nymphalidae; genus Heliconius; species Heliconius besckei. The sequence continues at coordinate 41,430 of DWNA01000085.1, read as the reverse complement.
CTGTCTGGCGTAGCGTAGTCACAATTTATTAGAGTTAAGACCATCGTATGTAAATATAAAACCGGTGATGCAATTCAATGTTTTTCTTTAGCTTATAATAATCCATACCTATATTATAAATTCGAAAGTAACTTTCTTTTGAAAGTAAAGTTGAAAGTAAAGCTATTGCTATTGAAAAGTGAAAATAATTTCATAAATATATTTAATAAATATTCGTATAGTTCAAGCGGTCGTAGCCGCGTTCGGGTCTACTAGTAATATATAAATAGCAAAAAGCCTGTGAGTTCGAATCCATTTGAGGGAAAGTTTGCAATCCGAAAATTTCTATTCTGCCTCCACTACCTATCTTTAATGTAGGTGGTAATTATGGAATAATATGAAAGCTTAAAAATAAAAAAAATATTTCATATTTAATTTCTGATGAAATATGAATATATGTTCTGTTAAAGGAATATTTATATAAGAGTACATATATACCTATTTAACGTAGCTTAAAATGTAATTCACGTCTCTGGTTATCACATAATATAATCTCCGAAATATGGACCATTCGTCTACAAGTAAATATCAAGAAAGATCCATTGCATAAAGTTTTCACAATTTGAGTCGAGAAGTCCTCGACGTTCTTGTGTATAGAAATTCCCTTAAGAGTATCAAATATAGTATATTGCAAGTTTGCAAGTGCAAAACGAAGAATGTAACCGCTGTAGAGCTGTTTCCGTAGGGAAGATGGGGGAGTTAATAATTTTAGGATGAGATTTTTGTTGTTCAAGATTCTATTTAAGTTTTTTGTATGAAAATACATGTTTACGGTTAAATATGTTAAAATTGTAACAGTGATATAAAAATGATATAGAGAAGAATTTGTTATTATATTTTATGGCAATATAATACTACCTAAGTATATTCTTATATTTGGAGTTGGTGGTCATCAACACGATTTGGCAGAAGACGCGCGGCGTTGAGATCTGCCATTTTACACGCAATCTTTCGAAAATTGAGTGATGAGTTTCGAACGAAATATCACTGTTTCTAATACTTCCCAAGTTCCCTCTGACTAGATTGTTATGCGGAAAAAATCGTAGAGCTAAGACACTTAAAGTAGGTATTCCAAACAGTGACAAGATGCGACATTATACAAAACTGAAATATAAATAGTAAATATATTATCTAAGTAAATATCTAGGCCGTCGTGGCCCAGCGGCACAAGGGTGACTGTAACGCGACAGTTGTGGTTTCGATTCCCACTCGAGGAAGCGAAATATTTATTTTCGTTTATATTTCCATTTCTTCGCTCTGGTGTCAAGGCACTGCGCGGCATTTTATTCTGCCACTCAACACGCAAAGCCTCCAGAATTCGGCAGAAAGTGGGAACGGAGTGTCTTAACACTAGGTTCCCTCTGCCTATCCTACTGTGTGCGGGAAACAGCGTGAAGGTGATTTGATTTATTTTATTTACTTATATCTCTGCAATTTCAGGTCCCTTTCTTGTATAATTTACTTCAATGTCATCTTTCTGCATTGCAATATTATAGAATGAATGATTCATTTTACCTTTCATCACACAGATCGCTGGGCACTGCTATTAACTCTCAATTGAAATGGAAAAGGGGAAACTACTGTAAACAAATTATTCCTATGAAAGGAAATTAATGAAATGTATTATATTATTATTGACGATATGAAAATATGAATTTAGATTCAATCGAGACGAGACTCAATCGAAGATTTACTTTTAATTATAATGTAACATTATAAAAGTAATAAATACATTTATTAACTGACTTCATTCGTTCATTTACTGCTTAAAAAACTAATATTTTATATATGTACATAGAGAGTATTATTACCATGAAATTTGCCAAAATTAGAAGTTACTTTCATTTTGAAACATACTACCCGCCGGCGTTTAACTAGTGAGAATGCTAGGCAATGCTCAAAGAGAACTGTTTCAGATAATTTAAATGTTAAAATGCAATATTTAAACGGTAAATTATGTCCTCCACAGATTTTGAGCTTGAGGCCAGTTATGGCGTGGGGCACGAGCGTGCGATAGTAAATGCCATAGATTGTGGGTTCGATTCCCACTCGTGAACACGATATATTTAATATTTTGATTCTCTGAGTTCCAGCACTCAACACGTAATGTCGACAAGTGGGGAACGTGTCTTAATCGAAACGGTGTGTCGAACGGAACACTAGATTCCCACGTTTCTTGTGTTCCCCGCTCTGTGCGGGATACAGCGTGAAGCTAACAAAATAGAAGATAGGGTCATATAGCGCGGATGTTAGCAATTATTAAAAATGATTATTCTATAAAATGGAGAGCACAGTGTCTTGACACTAGGATCTCCCTACTCGAGCAATCCTTTAAAAATTTACAAATTAACACAAAGGTATATTATTCTAAAATTGTACGAATCTTAAAATTCACTTAGACGTCATTATACGTAGATGCACTTTATTCATGCAATAGAGAACCTAAAGTGCAACTCGTGTCTTTGTGGCTCGATCTTTGTTATTGATGTTACCAACAGACGAAGCCGCCAGTTACTCTTTCATTCTGGAATATTGTAGATCGGCTAACATTTACAAGGACGAAGATATACACCTATATGGTCATTAAAAAGAAAGCTAAAAGATTTTTTTGCTACTATCTTATATTTTTCATATTATATTTCATGTTAAAAATCGTTATTTTCCACTAGCAGCCTATTTTATTTTCACTAATCTAAAAAAACTACATAAAAAATCATCTGCAATGCATTTATGTATTTGAATTAATTACTATAATTTTGATGTCAATTTGTATGTCAATAAAAGATCAAGAAAATTATAAAATACAATACATTAATATATTGTTTAACTCATGTTAAACATTAACATAGAGAAATAAAAAACACTAAGAATTAAAAAAATATATAAATGCAATAGAACATTGTCTCAGTCAGTCATAAGTCCAGAGAGTGACCAAACACTGTAGATGACATCATATTAAAACTGGGTTATATGCCTTTTACGCTAAATGCGGTAGTACCTAATTAAAAACATAATATTTATTTAAAAGACGTAAAAAAATGTAGCGGGATTTGAACCCGCTCCTCTTGCAAACCGTCCAAGCGGTCTGACCACTAAGCCTCACTTTCTGAGAACGTATTCTTTCTTAAGTGTGGAATAACACTATAAAAATGATAAAAAAAAACATTATATATTTTCCATTTTCAATATATTACATATGTATGTATATTTATATAAAACTTTTATATTTTCGATACGTCCAAAGTCGGTATGTCAATCAGTCAGTAGAATTCCATATAAGTACTTTACGCTATTTCCCTAGCGAATAGACAAAAGAGTGTTGACTGTACGCTTCACTCAGTTTGCCTATAAATGTAAATAGAACAAAATATTATATATTTTGAAGGTTCTTAATAATATAGAAGGTATTTTGTTTTAGTATTCGAAATAATGGGGGAATTGTGTATATCTCTAGTTGAAATTAAAGATATCAAGGGCTGGTTCAATTTTCGGGAAGTAAATTAGACGAAAGTTTCCCAATTGATATACATGACCTCGAAGCAGTTTTCTCACCCTACCCTGCTATATATATTTGGAATAAAAAATGAAACAGAAATATAAATAAAGCAACCCCTTGAAACAGAATCAAACCCACAATGAACATTACGACATTTCATAACTGAGCCAAAAGGCATTTTGTAATCTCAAATTAATACTAGAATCGCTCTTGATATACGCTATCTCAAATTTGTCAAAGATACATTGTCTTTGTTGTGGTGAAACTGATAGCTATAGATTTATAGATGTACTATGTACACGCTGAAAGTGTATACGAAGGTAAATAGCTTAAAATCTAACCACAGAATTTAAAACAGATTAGATACTATTAAACGTTTACTAAAATAATATAATTATTAAAAAAATCGGATTCACCATTAGGTTCCCTCTGCCTACCGTGCTAATGCGGGATACAGCCTGAAGTTGACTTAATTTTCAATTTTTAAAATTGTTTTAACACTTTTCAGTCGGCATATGTATAATTTTGTTCATTGTATTTTAATTGTTACTAAAGGGCCTGTCTAGAAAAAAGGTCTACCTAATTTTATATGCTGTATTTAGGCATTCATGTAGTTCTCTAGATGCTCTAACTTTAAACTAAAAAGTCTCGAGTACGAATAATTACACCTTCGTTCGCGAGTACTTGCGTTTTTACAAAGCGTTAAAAATTTGAGGAATAAAAGGTGTTAGTTAATATAAAACGCGGCGTTAAGTGCCGCCACTCAACATTTCTGTAAGGTAAATGGAGGACGGAGTTCTAATGTTATAATCTCTACCTACCTTGTTCAGATTATTTATTAAAAGATTAGATATGTGAATTAAAAGAAAAAGGTATTAAGGCGCAGCAGTACAAGGGTGAGACTTTAACGTGACGGTTGTGGGTTCGGTCGAGGAAGTGAAATGTTTATTTACGTTTATATTTCCATTTCTTCGCTCTGGTATCGAGGCAGCGTAGAGTTCTGCCACTTAACACGCGATGTCTACCTACCCTGCTGTGTGCGGGATACAGCGTGAAGCTGATTTGATTTTTTATTTTTTTATATTAATAGTTTTCATTGTTTTAAAGATATTTAATAGTTTACGAGCGGATTTAATAGTTCAAAAATCGTTAACAGAAACCCTTTAAAATTGTCAAAAACAATATTTTTTAAGCCTCTGAATGTGTGTCCAGGTTTAGAGGATGGGAGTAACATGGAAAAGTTACGTTAAATTTTTAAAATTGTTTCCTGCTCGACTAAAATGCATATGGATTTGATAGAATTTCACCGGTATAGTATAAAAAATTCCAGTCAAGTGTGAGTCGGATGTTTCACCAAGGGTACCTTCCCATTTTTAAGATTGTAGTTCAACATTTCAATTACATTTACAAATTTATTTTTTTATTGTATATACATTATATTATATTTTCTATGCTCTAAAGTATGAAGACCTGTGTATTGTGTCAAACAGAATCATCCTATAAGAGACCCGTTTTTCTTTAGAATTACGGAACCCTAAAAATTGATTTTATAACGTTCCAAATCAACATGCCCAACATGCCATGTCCCTAAAATGAATGAAAAATGATTTTTAACATTTTTAGACTGTTATTCTACACCGAGAATGAAAAAGTATTTTTTTTATAAAAATCATAACATTTAGATATAGGATAGCTAGAATCGAACTGTTTCTAAAGAGCGCGGGTTCTTATCGCTAAAACAGCGATCTCTTCCGGGCAACCTTAAGGTATAGGACCTAAAGGAGATGAAAAAGGGGTGGGGGTGGGAATAATAAATACAATAAAACATACAATTTAAATATATATATATGAAGTACATGTATTTTATGAATAAATATCCCAGTTATAAGTCCGTATTCACGAATTTTTACAGCGAAATCATATTTGAAAATACACATCTTCAATAATAAAAAGCAAAATTGGGATCTCTAAATTTGCGAGAATTCACTGAATGCATTTCAAAAAATCCTCGCGAATTTAGAGAACACGGTAAAAATGTGATAATAAAGTAAATGACATGACAGGGAATGCGTTCCGAACTCAGGTCCTAATTGGCACTAATTGTAAAAACTATCTTTTACAACTAAGAATGTGGCTATGTTATATTCTCGCAACGAACAACCATAAATTACTTTAAAAATAATGAATTTATTTAATGTCTTTTTTATGGAATTAGCTTGGGAGGTGCCTACTTTAAGTTTTTTATTTAATATGTCATAAAATTGTATTTTATTTTATATTATAAATAATTGATTCCATTTCTATCTCTATAATAGAAAGATGCAGAAATGTCATAAATATTTGATTATCTCATTATGTAAATATACATTGCATTTATAATAATAAATAAAATATAAAAAAATAATTTATAATTAATTCTACGGTTCAATTTTAATTATCTTTTCTCGTAAGATAAGGTTTAAGGCTAAATAGGATTCCGATCACAGGAGCGGATATCCGGTACCTCTCGAACTTCTGTGAATCGAACTAATTACGACATCATTGTTATCGTTTTGTTTACTTTGATGACAATTTTATAAAAAATATTGTAATCATAAAATCATTTCTAGTGCTAATTGATAAGAAGTAATTATTATTCAAAAATTTAAAATTAAAGTAAACATTAGAAGTGTGGCTTGTCAATTTTACCAAAACTGGTAGCCAAGTTCAAATATTGACGATCCGACCTATTATATAGAAGCTGCAATTGGCACTTATGTAATAGCCAGTACGTGTTTAATTAATAGTTGTTAAATATTTTGTGTAAACTAATAAAAATGTTTTTTATATAGCTAAATTGGATTGACTGGTTAATTAATGATCGCTCGTTTGACAGGTTTTCATTTTTCTAATGTGTGTAATAATGAAGGATTTTGTCGGTATTTTTTTTACTTTTTTATTTATATACAGAGAAATCTCAAATATTTAGGCTCTCAGTTTTTCATCCATCCATCCAATATATTATTATTGATTGAATGTGTCTGACGTTGTGTAATATGGAATGATATATTTTTCCTTTAAGACTTTTTTCCCAGGTGTTTAGTCCAGTTTGTCAAATTATATTAAAAAGTAATAATCTTACGCGTAGTTATTACGCGTATATCTATATTATTTTCTAGGATGCCAATATTTATGTCTTTATAAAATTTTCATAAATAAATACAAAATAATTTATTTACATAATTATCATATTCGTATTCGATATTATGTCAATTGAATGCGGATGTCAGTGATGCTTATACAGTTAATTAAAACGTACGTCTATTATAATAATCGCGTTATTATCCATTAAAAATATTGTTATTGAGAGACAAAATCACGTCTTAGTTCCTCACCGCGGGTCCCACAATTGTCTGTGTATCCATTGGCCATCAATACTTCTAGATAATATACTTTTTATAATTCGATATTATTATATACTATTCTTTAATGTAAATCAGCTTCATTTCTTCAGTAGGCAAAGGTAACCTAGTAGGTATATTTCCATTTCTTCGCTCTGGTGACGAGGCAAAGCCTGCCTGCCACTCAACGTGCAATGCCTCTAGAATTGGGCAGAAAGTGAGGAACGGAGTGTCTTAACACTAGGTTCCCTCTGCCTGCCCTGCTGTGTGCGGGATACAGAAAAATGTATATACGAGTATATAGAGCATTGCGAAGAAATGTTCGTGCGATGCGATTTTGTTCTACTTCTATGGTACAAACTGTTACGAACAACAATATTCGATTTTTTATTATTAAAAGTAAAAAGTAAACTACAATTTCAGAATCCCAATTTCAGTCACAATCCAGAATATCAGATTTCACTCTCCATTGGATCGGAAATGTTGTTATTAAATGAAGCTATAACGAGGGTATATAAATTAGATCGTTCGTGATTGCAAATTCTCTCGCCTCCTGAAATGATATCTCCGAGTTAACATTACTACAAGTCCCCAACTTGTTTCCATCTCAAATACTATTAATAATGAGTGGATGTCTATTAAACTTGTTGATCAAGTATAATTTTTAGTAATAAAACTACCATACTTATTATTGAATCAAACGATTTCTACGATTCGTCTAATATATATACTGGGTGTCCCAGAAGTCAACGATGGTCATGATTATATTACAGAAAAAAAAGAAGAAAGAGTAAAATTTGTAGTCTTAGGATCTTAAGGTGTCATATTTTTTAAATCAATATAATATGAAAAATATATGACAAAGGTTTTTTTCATATTTTTCTCATAACTGTCACGACTTGGTCTATCACCTGTTTTCGTTTTATCGTTGACTTCTGGGACAGCCTGTACATACTCGTATATAATTAAAATATATACAGTTAAAAAAAAATCTTGATATTTACGATATTCTTTACAAACTGAATACTTTGTTATGTTGAATTGTGTGTATTGTTAAGTTTATATCTAGTTGTAAGTTTTTTTTAGTTCGGAACCAATGAATTAAAGAATAAGATTTTTTAAGTATAACAATTTCACATTTTTTTTTGTTAAAACTTAAAAATAAAGAAATTTATATTTCTCTATGAATGTGTCGTTTCACAATTAAGAGATAACTAACTAGGAAGGTAACGTAAACAGCATGAACACCTCCTGGAGGACATTTATAAAGGAGTTGATGACAGTGGCAGAGGTAAAGAGGTATGTAGAGAGCGTAGTGTTATTCGCTCCGCTTTCTCTGGCCTAGGAATAAAACTTGAAACTAAAAAAGCTATTTGGATTTGTTTACAAATTGTAATGAAATATCATTACTGAACTCATGCAGTTCTTGGGATACGCAAAAACAATTTGATAAAAAAGTACTTTGTGTTCCACTTTCGATATTGAGTCCCGGAGTCAAGTCTCGTTTATACTTACATTTTCGTGGAGAGAGAATTAAATAGCTCATTACGGCGATACGGTAATCGAACCCACAACCGTCGCGTCGTCATTTATTGTTTCATATACTTTGTTCAAGTTGAGTTTCTATTTAAAACTGTACTGTAACTATAGTTACAGTAAACATTTTAATGTATTTGTACAATTTATCTCGTAAACTTTACTTACTTAGAAGCATCTACTAATAATACAATAATTAAAAACGAAAGAAAAACAACGTCTAATACTTATTGCCCAAGACTAATTAGTTTCTCTTCTAACTGTGACAAATGAGCTTTCTGTGGAATCTTTAAAATTCCAGCAACACCATTTTCTATCATCACGGCCCTCAAGGAATTCCATGTGGAATTTAACTGGAAACTGACATTTTTTTATTATTTACAGGAATTTTGGACAACCACAGAATTATACTGATAAAAATACCATATAAGGGGAAAAAACAGCTTTCTATACTCATTATCATCTGAATTATCACCCACTATCATTAAACCAAATACCCACGACCATCTATATATATAAGCGTTTACTTCCGTATCTAATTGCCTTACTTTAAAATTGAAATAAAAAAACAAAATATTATTATAGTTTTCTCAAATATTTGTATTTATTGTATTTAACAGTAGGCCAACAACTGGTGAATATAGCAAGGTCTCTGGCAACATTCGTCCACGAGGCCATGATCCCTCTTGGGAACACGGTTAGACATCCACGGCCAAACTGGCTTCTTGCGAAGAGCCTTTGCTGGAAATAATTAAAACCAGTTCATTAGAACAAACACACTGAATGTAATATAATTGGGATCAAATTATATTTATATTTTTAACAAAAGAGTATAAACTATAACCAGAAATAGTAAAATTCAAATTGTTTATATAGAATGGAGAATATCTTACAAATCTAATGTGCCTTATCTGTTTCTTTTGCCAATTTACTTGTTTTTAATATCTACTTAGTAAAATGTTTTGCTTTGTGTATTACAAATAACTTCACGTTAAATTACGCATAAATTATTGAAAGCAGATAAAGCCAAGTGCCAAGGCACTCCGCTTTTTATTTTTCCTACAAAACAAATCTGATCTGACCTATCCTATTTATATAATCATATTTATATATCTATAATCCTATTTATATATCCTATTTATATATCTGTCAAAGCGGGAAATGAAAATATTTCACTTCCTTTTATTTTGTTCTTTTCGATAATAATTCATTTAGGTATTTTAGGTCCTCGGTGAAGAAAAAAAAACTGAGAGACGACTTTATTAACTTTGTTACATACAAAATACACATTATTTCGATGTATTTACATTAAATAACGATGTAAAGAGCTAGTACAGTGTCGGTAAACATTCGGTCTACTACTTTTGTTACCTATTACATCCTATTCTTTACTCGTCCACTTTGTTTGTCTTGTATATCTAGGGCACTCCCTAGAAATACATCGATCCTTACCCGGGAGAATGATATATTTTTTTTTCCTGGCTTTGGTAACAATTATAAACTTCAACACGCAACACGGAACGACTCGAAAATTCAGCAGTGGTTCAAATAGGTGAAAGTAGTGTTTAAACACTAGTTTTCCTGAGTAACTGCTATATGCGGAATAGAGCGTGAAATTTAAAAAAAACATATATAAGAGTAATTTCCACCTATTACGCGAGTATTGTATTTAGTAGACATGAAGAGAACATTATTTTTTTGTCCTTTTATTAGTTTTATTCTTTTGTCTCACCAGATCCGGAGAATTCAGACAATTAAAATTTAATCCTTCTGTTGAGTGTCAATCAGTATTCTAATAATTCATAAGCATCGCATTTACAATAAGACAGTTTATTAATACGCCACAAGGACACCAACCACAAACTACTCGTATTTCTACAAAATACTTGAAAAGTTACATAAAGTTGATAACATTTAACTGATAAAGTTATATACCAACACGACTGTACTTCTTTTTCGCAAATTCAAGTTTCAAGATATTATTATCTTAAAGTGCTTATTACATGTAAAAAATATATATAAAAGTTTATATATTTTTGCAACTTACCACCGTGGAAGCCTCTCTTGGCGAACATTGCCATTTCCGGTCCGAAGCAATACCATATTCTCGCTTCAGCTAGCGCCCGCCCGCAGTAGGCTAGCGGCCTCTCCTCCGGCATCGCCCCGACGAGAATTATTACAGTTATCAAATATATTAGAATTTTCATTGTGCTTCTGAAATATAATTTGAATAATAAATTGTAAATTTTTGCCAATTTCGTATTTGAGATATTTAAATTAAACGTTGATAGGCTATTGCGCCAAAAGTAGAAAAAGCCTTCTGTATTTCCTTTTCTGATCTCAATATTAGTATATTGAGCTGCAAATCCTTCATATACATTAGCATCAGTTGTAGAACAGTATATGACACTTTTTACTAATTCGTTTGCGAGTCTTTCTAAAAAGTAAAAAATTCTTAAAAATATTCTCTATGAATGTTCAACTTCAAATGTGTGTATGTTTTACTTTAAGCTTTATCTAAAGGATAAATATATGAAATATGTTTGTAATTTTGTTTATTGAAAACTGTGCGTCACAGTCCTAAGCTTCTTATCCCAACTTCGTTTGAAAAATAACAAGCTTGTGTAGGTTTAAAATTTTCTCTAATGCATTTAAAATCAGTGCTTTGCGTCGCAAATTAAACTTTAAGTAGAAAATAGAATATAAAATAAATAGAGCCATGTTTTTCAACCTTAAGTAGGTACACATTTTACTAGTTTTAATTCTTTTAATGGACAAGAAGTATATAAAAAATCGTAGGCAAAGGAAGCTTACACTCCGTTCCCAATTTTAGCATTGCGTGTTGAGTGGTGGAACTCAACGCCGCGCTTTGCCTCATAACCAGTCGCGTTAACAGTGACACACTTGTGGCCCTGCGCCACTGCTGGCCTGTTATCTATATAGATAAAATCGATAGGTGTATATAGATATATAATCGAAAGGTCACTCACTCATCACGAAATCTCAGAAACTACATGTGCTAGGAATCTCAAATTTTGCATAGGAGTTACTTATAGGACGTAGGTGCTCACTAAGACGAGAATTCGCAATATTCGACTTCTAAGGGGTTGTTTTGGGGTCGAAAGTTTGTATGAAACTTTGTTACTACAAGTGCTAGGAGTTTAAAATTTAGCATGGACGTCACTTATAGGACGTAGGTACTCAAGGACCGAAATTAATAGTAACGTTCACGCAGGCGAAGCCGCGGGCGGGCCGCTAGTAAGTAATAAAATAAATTAAGAAAATTACTTTTTTTTTTCAGTATGAAAAAGTCACTGTAATAGAATCTCATTCATTCATTTATCAATCAATCAGTCATTTATTTTTGTTTTTTTGTGGTGAGTTGTGTTTTTAGTATCCTTTTGTTTATTTGTTCTTATATCTGATTAATTTTATTTGAATTTTAAACTTGCTGATTAATTTATTTTATTTTATTAATTTATTTAATTTTTAATTGATTGTGCCGTTAATTTAATTTTAATTCTAAAAAGTATTTATTATTTAGTGTCTTTTACCTTAAATTATTAATATTATTAATTGTTTTTTTCTCGTACTTGTATAACAAAATAGAATAAGTGAATAATTTATTAATGCATATATGAAACTGTTTTTATCTTAATAATGTGCAACTTGTGTGTAGCATGTGTAATTTATATTTTTTAAGTTGTTGTTTGTTGTTATCGTTAAATTTATTTTTGCATGTGGAGCCCACCTGTAAATAATTGAGCAATTATAAATAATTTACTTTGTTTTTTCTTTAATGGCATATAATAATTGTATCAATTGTTGGTGGGCCTTATAAATAAATAAATAAATAAATAAATAAATAAATAAAATCTCATTTGTCCTGTTAGCGTGGAGTTAGTAAGACCACAGTTCGCTCAGCTATATCGCTTGCGGGTATAATAAAAAGTCTATAAAACAGTGGCTATTTGAAGCATTAGCTTTTTTTTAACTTAAACTTTGATTCAACTTAGATATATAGCTTGTTTTTTATTGTAAACTTAATGATATTATAAATTGTCATTTTTATTTCAGTTCTCAAATTAGAAAAGAATATATGGGTATATATTATTTTTATATTATTTTAATGAAGCACTTAATATAATTACAGAAATACACGCTAAATTCAATTACTTTTTCTAGTGACGCTTAGAGTTCACTTTAGAATTTCATAAAGCTAAAGAAAGCTAAACTAAAAAATGAGATGTAACGTAAGCAAATGCATACATTTCAATCTCGGAAAAGTGCTATTTTTAGGAAAACAAATAGCTAAGGTTGTAAAACAGGGCATTGTTATATTGAATGGGCCGTATTTTTGAAATATGCAAATCGCTAGACGAATTTCACAAGCGCTGTCGCTACAAAAGGCAGTTTAATACAATAGAATATGTGTAAAGTGAAATGTTTACTAAAACTGGACATATATGTCTCATCTAACTGATCGAGGCCAGTTGTGGCGTACGGGCACAAGCGTGATTGTATCACGATAGATTGTGGGTTTGATTCCCACTTGAGGTACCTACTGGAATATTTAATATTTTCATTTCTTCGCTCTGGTGTCGAGGCTAAGCGCGGTATTCAGCTTCGCCACTCAACACGAATGTCCCGAAAATTTGGCGGAGTGTCTTTACACTATTCTCCCTCTGCATGCGAGATACAACATCTCGCGGAACTACATGCGGAATATAGCGTGAAGCTAAAAGAATATTACTATAATTTTACATATATAAATAACCAGCGTCCCGCTCACGGCTTCGCCCGCTTGAACTACACAACGAGTTATTTACAAATCTGTATTACTTCCGTGGTCTAATAATATTATCATTTTAAAGAGGATATCCATACATTGAAAACTAAAGTTTCAGCAATGCAATAAAATACCAATTTGATGACGTCATAGCTAATGGTAGAGCTAGTGACGACATTCGTTTCTTCGTGACGTCTTACTAACTTGCGTTTCCGTACCCAGCGACTAGCGGTGGTCAAATAGACCTCACGGGCCCAGGTAGCAATTGCCTCATAGGTTGTAAATTATTTTAACCGATGTCAGCGATATGTGAGTTGTATTGTGTTATATGTATGTAATTTAATTCTACTTATGTGACATAAAAAAAATGATAATTTAATATTTAAATAATTGCATAGATGCCAGTGGGAGTGGCCCCCAGAGGAAAATAGCTAAAGCTATTAAAATGTTACTTGTCAGTGCGGATTGCAGAAAATATTTCTTGTGTTAGAACAGAAAATTTTAAATTTAAAATGCAGATCGAGACAATGGTGGTCTGTCTCTTGACGCTCTACGTGATAATGATAAAAATGTACTAAAATAGTATTTCATCCCTTTTTATTTGGTACTAACAATTCGGGACATTTCGTGTTGAGTGGTGGCGCAGACCTATGCTTTGTCCAATTCACAGACGGAAGATTAAAAAATATATATATGTAAGTATAGACATCTGTACTAAACAAACTTTAACTTTAACAAACAAACAAACTTTATTTATTTTTTATATTTTTCTATCACATGATAGAAAAGTTAAAAATCTGCTGTATCCCGCACACAGCAGGCAGAGGAAACCCTATTCCCCACTTTCCGTCGAATTTTTGGGGCATTGCGTGTTGAGTGGCGGAACTCAACGCTGCGCTTTGCCACGAAACCAGAGCGAAGAAATAGAAAAATAAATTTAGAGAAATATTTAATTTCCTCGAGTGGGGATCGAATCCACAACCGTCGCGTCACACCCCTAAGCCACAACGGCCACTAAAAATAAATTTTGTTTAAAATATTATAGTAGTTAAGTTGGGAAGATATGGTTAAAGTAACAATTGTGATTGTCATCATATACAATTTTTTTATAACTTGTCTTAAGATTTTCTTACATAAATAGTTTTCATTAAGTTCTTTTATATAACTTTGTTTTTAAAGTAAGCTTAACAGTAAGTAAGTAAGTATTTTATTTCCTAACTTATACAACTTTAAGATATTTTTCATTTACCTTACTTTTAGAAACGCTCTGTGCAACTTGTACTTTTCGACAAAAGCTATTAATTTTTCAATTTGTAGGAAAAATATTTTAGGGTAAACATATCTAAATTAAAATGGAACCCTATTACACTCTTTTTTATGTATATCTGTCCGTCTGTTACCCGGCTGTATCTCACGAATACCACTATAAATATTGTGTATCTCACAATAAATATTAAAAAACAGTACTACAACAAAAAATATTTTTGCCATTTTTTTTATAAAAGTACGGAACCCATCGTACGGGATTCTGACTCGCACTTGGCTAGTTTTTTGACATAAAACTACAGCCATAATGAATTCATCCGGTGCAATGATAAAACAAATAGATGGGCCGTCATGTTGTCAGTCGCAAAGTTGTCTGAGAATATGAAAGATATATATATTTTGAACAAAACTCTATACTAACAGAAAAAAACGATCGATGTTTTAATTATTTTGCACCTGCCGAAATAGTTTAACAATTTGTATAACAAATTTAAATTTCACCTCAACAATAGTGTTCACCAAAAAATACACTTTTATAAATAAAGCACACACTATAAGGAATGAAGTATAAATTAAGATTAAAAATAAAACTTTCCCGCTGTATCCCGCACACTGCAGGGTAGGCAGAGGCCGAGATCTAGTGTTAAGACACTCCGTTCCCCACTTTCCGCCGAATTCCGGAGGCATCGCGTGTTGAGTGGCAGAACTCAACGCCGCGCTTTGCTTCGACACCAGAGCAAAGAAATGGAAATATAAACGAAAATAAATAATTCAATTCCTCGAGCGGGGATCGAACCCACAACCCACCATCCCATCAACCCACGACGACAGACTTAAATTTAAAATAGGATTTTAATATAAGCTAAATATTATGAATCAATATCTTTTATGGTAAAATACAGGGAGGGTTGTATGGGACATCTTACCTCAGAGAAAGACGCGTTGCAACAGTGCAAGGGTGCGATGGCTTTTATACCCTGGACGGGGGTGGTATTGATGTCAATAATCAATTACTATATGCTCTATTTAAAAAATAGTACGTGTCATTCTGCTATAAGGATTAACTAGGAAAAGGAATCCTCAGTTCATAGCACTTTACATGCCAATAAGGCTATGAAAGATTATTTATAGGTGCTATGGCGGCGTTACCTACATAAACTTTTTATTACAAAACTCTTTTGATTACATTTAACATATTTATGTTACCAGAGGGAACCTAAAGTGCATCCGTGTATATATTATTATACTGGAAATGTACCGTGTATAAATATTTTAAAGGTAGACTATTTCTCTATATGTAAACATAATTTACATGTAGAATTTTATAGTGACGAGGTAATATTTTTCCAGCGTATCACATTTGAAAATTTATTATGAACATAGTGTAATACGTCAAAATTGAAAAACTAAGTTGGGACTAACTAATACATGATTTCGCTAAATAATAAAATATATAAGATTATTAATTACATTACGTGTCTCTTTCACTCAAATAATATATGCGGAGAGTGAGGAACATACTTTCAGAATTCGGCAGAAAACGGAGAACGGAAATGTCTTAGCGGGAACGGAGTGTTTTAACGCTAGGATACCAAATTCCCTCTGGCTACCCTGCCATGTGTGGGATGCAGCATGAAACTGGAAAAAAATTAAGATTATAAAAGTTAGGAAAATAAATGAATATTCGTAAAAAACTCGTAAAAAAAATCTTTGATATGTTCGTTTTCTATGCCTACTGTTGCTAGTATTGCAAGCAAACATTGTTTGGCGCTTTGCTATCACAGTTTTAAACTTTAATAAAACCAAATAGATAATTTGTTCGACGATCTAGCGGATGTCGATTAAAATGCAACAGTTCATTCTGCTCTATTGTTATGGGAAAAATGTATTATTTTGTTATAACTTTAGTACAACAATATTAAATTTTATAAATAAATGTGGAAAATATAAGAAAATCTTACCTTTGATATAAATAAAGCTAAGACCCGGTTCTAATTTAAATGTATAAGTATTATAATATAACGTGAACGAATTTTCAATATCTTTTGAATCCTTTAAAGAACACTCAAAATTCATAAGATGCATTTATTTTAATATTGCCCGCCGCGAGGGATCGCTTTACGCTTAGCTGAAGAGACAGACAGTCGACGCATTCTCATTTTGTATGTCTAATATGTCAATATACCTGTTTACTTTAAATTCTCATTTCATTACAATATTTATAATATGCAGAATATTAAAGGATGACGTTTACATTTTAAATTTTAAAAGCTTTAGATATTTATGTAATTTGCTAAGTTCTTGTGGCACACTAGCTTAGCTTATCATAGCCGTATTTATTAACCCCTTTCAAATCTCATATCGATATATGTCAATGCCATTCTCATTCATAGATTATGTATCTAGATCAAGATCTATAGATCCTTTGCATTGGAATTTTATAGTATTTTAGAATACAGTAAGTATATAAAGGAGAACAAACAAAATTCGTGTTTCTTGGTATACTTATTTACAATTTACTGACTAATATTACGAAAATCAAAAAAGAAGTTACAAATTTGCTCATGTGCTTCCTTTATCCTAGTGGTAAGAGACTATATTTCCCCATTTCTGCCCAAGTTTTTGGGCCTCTTCAATTGTTTTAAGATAATACATTAATATAACAAATTAAAGTTCACTCCGATACATATAGATACCAGACTTAAATGTATATTTCCATTTCTAAGATCTGGTTTCGCGGCGTCGAGTGTCGCCGCTCAACACGCAATGCCTCCAGAACTCGGCGAAAAGTGGGGAACGGAGTGTCTTAACACTAGGTTCCCTCTGCCTACCTTTACCCTATTTATGTGTGCGGGATACAGAGTGAAGTTGAAAATAACATATAGATACCCTAGATTGATGTTTCAGCTTTACAGCGTGCTAATTAATTGAAACTGATAGAACTGAGTGAACATACGCCGGGAAAGCGAAAAGCTTTGACGCACATGGCTTGTGGCAAAGGCAGATAAGGAAATCGAAGTACCGAAATTACTATTTCAAAAGCTACTGTTTTGTTTTCTTTGAATACCACAATTATTTACAATACAATTTTAAAATATAATATAAATTAGGTATTCTTTTCGTGGCTGATGTGGCGCAGTGGGACGGCGTATATTGTAAACTCGATAAATATGTGTTCGATCGCCGTGTTAGGGAATTAATTGTTTTCATTGCCCCGCTCTGGTTTTACCAGAACCGCGGTGTTAGGTTCCACCACTTAACACTTAGATATTTCAAGAATTATTATAAATATTACAGTAACGTAATTTAATAATAACGAATCAATTTTATGAACTCTGAACCCAATTTTAAACAAAATATTTTTAATGTAACATTTTATAATTAAATGAAAAAAATCTGTTCGTTTTAAACTTCTATTCATTAAAAAATTCTATTCATTTAAACTTTACATCGAGTATTAGCTCGTTGTGGCGAAGCGAGACAAATTTTGTCTATAAACGCGACAGTTTTATATTCGATTCCTACTCGGGGGAAAGATTTAATTTCACTTTCTCGCTTTGGTAACAAGAAAAGCCTGGAATTTAACGGCAGTCAATACACAATGCCTCGAAAATGGTGTGTAAAGGATACAACGTAAAGCTAAATGAATAAAATAATTTACGACTTCTTATTATATAAGTTAAAAAGATAAAAATGTATTTTAATAATTAATCAATTATTCAAAAGATGAACCTAACAATAATTCTGCACCCAAACATCGACATATTTAATAAATAAAAATTTTTCCGTAATAAAATAAGAAACAAAATTTAAAAATAATTACCTAGTAGACTCTCCCTGGTGTTGTTTGTATATAGGATGACTGGCACGGCGTATAGGTAGAAATGTATTAAAACAGTATTCAGTTAGGCTTACCCTATTACTAATAGAAGAGAGTATCAAATTTCTTGCTTGCTTTAAATTGAAGATAGACATTTTTTAATAAACAAACTGATGACGTTAACATTTTTTAAATTGTATATTTGATGTATTTTTAATTTGTTATATTTTGAATCTTATGACACAGACATTAAACTGAAATTAAGTGTTAATTGGCATTATTTTTTAAAAAACAATGCCACTTCAAAGCCTATTTATTCTGTTCAGGAAAACTTAAAAGATAATAATTTAAGAATATTATTTGTGACTCCAATTCCCTTTCCCAGGCAAAGCGAAGGGTTCAGTCCCATCACTGAAACCGCCTCCAGAAGTCGGCTGAAAATGGGTAATGGAGTCTTAACACTTCCCTCTCCTTCCTGCTGTGTGCTACATCCCTGTATGCATATTCCGTTCCGTCAAAGTTAACGGCTCTTTATCTACATTAATGAGAAGGCGTCTCTCCTTAGGATACATAGATAGAACTATTTAATTTTTTTTGTTTTAAGATACAAAACCCTAAAAGATAAAATTTTCTTATCAACTTATACTAAATTTTTAACATAAATCACCACAGATTGTGACATACATCCTTGTGTGGCATATCCAGTACGTCTGTGCCTCGTTAGCATTGTGTCAAAGGCAACCAGAGTAAACACTAGGTATTGAAGCCTCGGTCTCGCTGTAACAATCGTCCACTAATTTATTCTATGTAAACCATATCAATTTACTACACAGTAAGATCTTCTTCAGCTTATAGCTGTCTACCACATAAAGCCGGATAGGCAGAGTGTTAAGACACTCCTTTACTCACTTTTCGTCTAATTTTTGAGGCATCGCGTATTGTATGGCGGAAATGTTAGTCTTCTTTCTGTTATCGGAACGAGGAAATGGCAATATTAAATAATTCATTCCTTCGACTGGGAATCGGACCCACAACCGTCGCGACTACAATCACACACTGTACCACTGCGTCACGACGGCCTCGATCTTAACATCTAAAAAATAATTTCTTCATCAATGGATAGTTCGTCTCTCTCGTTCGTCTATACATACGTCCATTCCTCTTTTATCTATTTTCCTATTTTTTCCTACCTATATTTAAATTAAAATAAAACAAAAAATGGTGCATACACATTTCTCAGTATATATTTTTTAAGTTTTTAATGTACCGGATATAGTAGAGCAAGCAGGGAACTCAGTGTTAAAACACTCCGTTGCCCACTTTCCGCCGAATTTTCAAGGCATTGCGTGTTGGTATATAAAGTAGGGATTTTTTATAATATTGAGGAAAAGCACTAAACTGTGAACAGTACAGGGTGTGAGTAAAGTTAGTTAGTTAGTCAGTGGGCTGGAGCTACCCACTGACAGCACACGACTACGGAAATTACTTGCCTCCAACAAGAATCGAGGAAGTTGATTCTTGACTTCAATTTTGTTACTTTAAACTGAAATAGTTTATTTCTTGTAAAGTAATATTTATATTTTCATACTAGTGGGCCCGGACGCGGCTACGCCCGCGAAAATATATAAAGCCTAAATAATTAAAATAAGTTAAAAAATAATAATAAGTGGAGATTTATTATTAGAAAAAATATCTGAGTAACCGAAATGAACAAACAAAAGTAACTAAAGGAAATTCTTAATATTATAAAAAGTACCTAAAGTTTGCCGTGCGCGCGTACTAAACGTTTTTCTATATTAAATAATAATTAATTTTTGCGAACAATATTAAATAAAATCTCAAATGATTAAAATAACGATATTTTAAGTGTATAACATCGGTATAGATAACCGAATTGAGATAAATTAATTATAAGCAGCAAATAATTACATAAAAATTAACAGTAATTCGAAAATATATAAAAATTTACAAAACCATCAAAGTCATCTGCCCGTTCGCGTCGGTCATACTATACCACTCGTAGGCTAGGTCATTCCGAATCAGTGACATCTCCTTAATTATTTATTAGAATGTTATACAGTAAACTATAATTTCCATCTAGATGAAATGCTAAAAGTGACTCTTATATTTATTTTCATAAGGATGAATATCAAATTATAGAAATCATCTAATTTTTGTTAATGTATACAAATCTATATCGGCGCGCGTCATGTATGCATTAAGCAAACGCTTTTCTTAAAACAACAAACTTTGCGAATCGTTGCTTATCAACGGCGGTTGTTATAAACATGGCGGAATAAATTGCATGTCAAATGAATAAGTATTTTAATATATTGATATATATCGAAAATATTACAAATATGAGAAAAAAAAGTATCCTATTTTCATCCCGAGACCCTCAAGTATTTCTATATGTGTATTTTATCACAATAGAATTAGCGGTTTGGCCCTGATTGCGTAAAAGACAGACAAACAGACAGACAGAGTTACTTTCGAACTTATAATATAGGTATGGATGTTTCTATTATTATTCCTTCGTTATTGTGTCGAGGCAAAGCGCGGCGTTAAGTTCTGCCGGAATTCAGCGGAAAGTGGGGGACGGAGTGTCTGTGTGCGGGATAAAGAGTTAAGCTGATTTATTTATTTATTTAAATTTTATAAAAAACTAGCGGCCCGCCCGCGGCTTCGCCTGCTTGAACTACTTTATTATTAATTTCTGTCTCCATGAGTACCTACGTCCTATAAGTGACGTCCATGTAAATTTTGAGACTCCTAGCATTTGTAGTAACGAAATTTCATACAAACTTTCAACCCCAAAAACAACCCCTTAGAAGTCGCATATTACAAATTTCCGTCTTAGCGAGCACCTACGTCCTATAAGTAACTCCTTTGCAAAATTTGAGATTCCTAGCACTTGTAGTTTCTGAGATTTCGTGATGAGTGAGTGACCTTTTGACTTTATATATATTGATATGTACGTAGGTATATTTATCAATTAAATTTTATACAGAATTTTAAAATTGAATTCATATTTTCTTAATAAGAGTTAGCAGTTCGCACTCTTTTAAATATAATATTTCTTTCCATACACTCAAGTACCTTTTATCCTTTGTACGCTCTAGACAAGTTTTAAGTAAACTGAAAGGAATGTTTTTATAATAATATAAAATTAAAATATAGAGGATAGAAGACTTCCTTGAAGAGTCTGTAATAAATATTTATGTATATAACAGTGTCAGATTAATACATTCTTTCATATTTTAAAAGCAAGATACAATATTAGAATATTTAGAAAATAAGAGTAAGAAGTAATTTTAGAAGATAGGAATTGACTCCAAAACACTTAATTGTAGAAAATAATATTTTAACAATTTCAAAGTAAGAAAAATTTAAAATATGAAGTGAAATTATTGATACTTATATAGTGTATAAAAAAAACAGCTTCACGCTGTATCCCGCACACAGCAGGGTAGGCAGAGGGAACCTAAACACTATTCCCGACTCTTTGACGGAACTCAACGGCGAGCTTCACCTCGATACCAGAGCGAAGAAATGAAAATATAAATAAATGTTCCATTTCCTCGAGCGGGGATCGAACTCATCATAACCAATCGATTTTACAGTCAACTTTGTACCGACACCCAGACTTGGATTTATAAGAACAGTAAGTTCCTTATCTTAGATGTAAGATCATAAAGAGATGTCGAAACACCCTCAGACGTTTGTCGTTTTCCGTGTACGACAGCGGAAATCCTTCGCACATGTCGGCGCTCGGATTTCTCTTCTGGCGCTATGTTCTATAAAGGCTTAAGTGGCCTTACCTATATTTTACTGGTAAAACTGGTAATTTGAACTGGTTATAATAAAACTCTGTTCCCCACGGAGGCCGTCGTTGGCGTAACTGACCAAAGGTGTGACTGTAACGCGACGGTTGTGGGTTCGATCCCAACCGGAGGAAGTCAAATATTTATTTACGTTTATATTTCCATTTCTTCGCTCTAGTGCCGAGACAGAGCGCGGCGTTGAGTTCTGCCACTCGACACGTAATGCCTCAAGAATCCAAAATGACCTGCCTGAGACTGCACATTGTATCTACATATAAAATATGTAAAACGACAGCTAAAGAGGCAACACTAGGAAAGTTGATAATAAAATATTTAGATAGTGCTAAAGCCTAAATCTACTTACTTAAAAAGTATACCTATTTATTATCTATCCATGAGATGGTTGTAGATTCAATATCCAATGGGGGATGTGGTGGCGGTCTGGTTATATGGAACTGGTGTTGAATTCCACAATGAGCATGATAGCTTCACTAAAATTATAAAAAATGTGGAGATCAGGATGTCAAGGAGCAACTGTTCAGTTTCTTGTCGGTTCTTCTCAACAGAACTGCCTTGAGTTGGTGGTTGCTTCC
Source organism: Heliconius besckei (assembly GCA_018249835.1). Taxonomy (NCBI): domain Eukaryota; kingdom Metazoa; phylum Arthropoda; class Insecta; order Lepidoptera; family Nymphalidae; genus Heliconius; species Heliconius besckei. Next base: position 18,687 of record DWNA01000085.1, on the reverse strand, counting down.
TGTAAGATATGGATACAACTGATATTTCTACGTAGCTCGACTTTGACTTCAACTTAACTTGCCTTGATCCTTTTGTATTGTTTGTAACGGCCTAATTGGATAAAGAATATATTAAGTTAGATTTACTCACATCAAAGCTTAAAAGATAATAAATAAACTAGATAGGTCTAGGAAAATTCATTAAGCTTAAGAGCATTATAAACATGTTTAGCGCGAGCAAACGTGAATTGAAATGATCTGAAAATTGCTTATTAATCGTCCAATACTGTTTTCATAGAGCTGGCAGCAAAATTGAACTAAGGAAGGTTATTGGCTATTTTGGACTAAATCAAAACAGCGTTATCGACCGCACCTTATTTGAATTTACCATGGTTAGTGATAATGATAATAACATCATAAAATGTAATTAACATATGTAGCTCCTATGGCGTTACACGGGGTCTTGTCTTTTCCATAAAAAAAATATTATTTTCTGTGTCGGTTAACAAAATAGATAAGCTAATGCCAATGCAGTCCCAACTTTTCCCAAGCCTTGTTTATTTTTAATTTTTATAATGTGCCAATAAAAAACTATATTATTTATAACTATAACATCTTTGTTGGTTTTCATTTAAATATAAGTCTTACAATTATTATATTTAATACAAAATTTTGATTATACCAATATAATTAATAATTATTTATTATTATAAACTATATATTGTAATAAATTTACACAAACATATTATTTGTTAAAAGCAGATTTTTGAGACCTTCCAGCTGGTCGAGGATATACTGATGATGATGATGATGTTCCTGATATATGTATTTTATGCTAACTCATTCTCGCTGTTATGCATAATTATTAAAATAATATTAATGTTTATGTTAATATTAGTAAATATAGTGTCTTAGGAATACCTAAGACTAACACAGACATTCCTAAGTTTTGTATTGCAAAGTTTGTATTTGTATAATATATGTTAAATGTTATTTGATTTCCTATCTCTAACATCAAGTAATTGAAATCGCTTTACAAATCAATATATTATGTTTCTATATCACACATAAATTTTCCAGAGGCCGTCGTGCCGCAGTAGAGCAAGGGTGTGGCTGTAACGCGACGTTTGTGGGTTCGATTCCCACTAGAGGAAGTGAAATACTTATTTACGTTTATATTTCCATTTCTTCGCTCTGGAGTCGGCGGAAAGTGAAGTACGGAGTGTCTTAACACTAGGTTCCCTCTGCCTACCCTGCTGAGTGCGGGATATAGCGTGAAACTGATAATTTTATATTCTTTATTTTGTGCATTTATAAAGCTTCTAAAATATTTATAAAAAATAATAATAATACTATGACAAAAAGATAATACTTTTTATACATACTTTGTATACATATACACTTACATACTTAATTTACTCCATTTACATTTAGGATGAGTAAGGACGTATGGTTTTTATAGTTACAAAGATAAATCCATCCTAAAGCGAAATTAATTTAAAAAAATGTATATTTATAATTTTTCATATTATTCATAGCCATTTTACTAATATAACAAAAGCACGTTAATCTATTGTATTTACTTAAAATACGATTCAGGGTCAGGTGCTAATTGATGTAAGCCTTAGGCTAAGTCAGGAACCAAAGGCTTTACACATTTACCATATTATAACTTACACAAAGTATTTAAGCCGACAGAACATATAGTTCTGACAATCATAATTAATTTCAATGCTCTCAGTGTTCAAACTTAATTACGAGATATGACTTATATAAACAATTTTAGAATATATTATTTACTAGTAGCCCTCGCGCGACTTCGTCCGCTTTAACTATACGATTATTATTTAAGTTTATGTGAGAAAAAGATATTATTTTAATATACTGTTATGCTCTAAATAAATCGTAATTTAAGTTAGTTATTTCATGTCTGTCTAGGTAGTTGGTAAGGTTGTACCCAGCATTCGTATGTTCAAAATAAGCATTGTCAACAGGCGAACAGGTAAACAGGCGGACAGACAAATAGACAAATAGACAAACAAACAAAAACATTTTTTTTTTAAATTACTATTTTGGTTTCTATTATCCAGTAAAAGTATCTATTATAAGTATATTGGTAGTATCTGGATACATAATAATTGCTATATTTACCTCAAAAAAGCACAACTTTTTTTACCCGCTTTAAGTTTTTGAATAAATTTGTATAAATAGAAGCAAACAAAACTTTAGATAGTACATTTGAGCATTCATAATAAACTCTTTAATTATTGCGACATAATAATGTCAAGATATTGTTTTTGTTTTCTTTGGTCACCAGCAAGAATATAATAATTATATAGATATTATATAATATGGAATCTATATATAAATAGATATTAGATAAAAAAACATTGCTCATAGTTAGTATATTTCGGAATTGAACCTATATAATATTTAATATAATTTATTTATAATATAATTTTATTATCTTCTATGTATATAAAAGGACTTGTCGTCACTGACTGAGGTAAGACGCACGCACAGCTGTAACCGCTGTGCGTTCAAAAAAACACGAAATCTGGACAGATGTTTACTTTCGTAATCTGGACATCCACTAAGAAGGGATTTTGAAAAATTTAAACCCTAAAGGGGTGAAATAGGGGTTCAAAGTTTGTATGGAAAAATCTTTAAATCGACACCGATTTTTATAAAATTAGAAATTTAGACTCTTAAAAACATTTCATTGTACACATGTTTCATGGTTTATTAAAATTCACCCCCAATATACGCAAGCGAACCTGCGCGCGTCCGCTAGTAATTAATATAAGTTATTTATTTGCACAATGATATCAATTTTCATATTTTTTATTTCAGTTTTCCTGATGCAAATGGGTCAAATCACCAATAAGGTCACAATTTTATTTATTTATTTATTTCATTCGCACTGCGTACGTATCTGTTATTGCTATTTCCCAACACTTTTGTATTCCAGCCAAACAATGTAACGTAAAATTGTTGAAATATTTATATAAAATATTGAATTTGTGCTTTTAAATATGAATATTTTTGTAAAGTCTAAATGAAGTTCGTTTTAACAGCTTTCTGTGAACAAGGAGGTTATTAATTCGACTGTGTTTTTTTTATGTTTGTTACCTCAGAACTTTTGGCTGAGTAACCTGATTTTGATGATTGTTTTCTTATATTTACTGACATCAACCTCTTCATATATGCCCACCGGTGGGTCCTCATGCTTTTTACGTGACCTTCCTTCAGTATCTTTCATACTGTGTTTTCGAAGGTCAACCGAAGACTCCTCCTACCTCTCTTACCGCCTTTTCCTTTTCCGTCAGAGATCTTTTTTGTCATTCTTTCGTCATTAATTCGTTTGACGTGCCCAGCTGAGCACCTTCTTCTTCATTCTCACCGTGACGTCCTCGCTAGTACCTGCTATTCGGTGTATCTCTTCATTGCGGATTCGATCAGCTAATCTGATACCGCATATCCTACGAAGAGATCGCATTTCCAGGGCATTCATCTTTCTTTCATTCTTCTAGTGTCAAGACACTCCGTTCTGACGAATTCTGGAGGCATAGCATGTTGAGTGGCAGAACTCAACGCCGCGCTTAACCTCGAAACCGAAGCGTTAAATATAAATCGGTCTTACAATCACACGTTGTAATTTGTAATTATAAGTACTATAAACACTACACCTATGTTCGTGATTGACAACTTGTATAGTTTACGTAGACGAGATAGTTACGAGTTCGATTTGTACTTGGCGTTATCGTTGTTACTTTTGTAACCACCCTTTGTGTTTCGTATTAATTTCATGATATGAGGTCAAGTTGTACATACAACTTGTAAAAATTGTAAAACTTAAGTTTCCGGGAGTATTTTGTTTTTTTTTAATATACGTATTAACCAAAATATTTTACAAAGTAGCTCCACTATGAAAAAAACTAAAATCGACAATATTTTTAACACAGTGTTAGTAACAATATATTTAATTGAAAATAACAGATTAACTAAGAAATTACATTTACAACATTCGCCTGTAATTTCGCTCAGCAAATTTCAATAAATGTGCTAGTTTAATGAAATTTCGCTGTAACAATGTAAGCGTTTCATGTATTATATAATAGAAAATTAGAAACCCATATTATACCATAGCCAAATTATACAAAATCTTTATGTTAATTGTACCCTATATTCTGTTGTATAAGCTATATTACTGTAAAGTTTCATCTAAATTTGTTCAGTGGTTTTTGCGTGAAAGTAGAACAAACATCCATCCTTATTAGCTTGCACATTTATAATATTAGTAGGATATATTTGCATTACACCATTCCTGAAAAAATTGGTATCGATACAATTTTTTTCTTTATAATGTAATGAAAAAAAATATACATTAAGATCTTTACTAACTATACTTTATTATACCTTTTAAAAAAGTAGATAACTAAAGCCCGTATTTATTAATCGTTCACAACTTTGAGGTCGATCTTGAGAGCAATCTTGAGATTACTAAAGCATCTCTAGATAGTTAACAGCGGTTTTTAAATACGGGCCTTTGTAACTTTAGCCACAACTTTTCTTCTCTCGCCATAGCCAATGTCCAATCTCAAATATTACAATATGTGGCACATTCCTAACATGTTCACAATATATTGCAATCTAATGGATATCTTAACTTGATTGCCTCGTGAAAGTATGAGGATGCAAAATCGAAATGGGACTTCCCTTTCGGCAGCTAATCTATGTACGTAGACGTCCAACTAAATACATTTCAATTTAGTCCTACTATGTGTCGTAATGGTATTGCAACTCTGGAGAGTGGAGCACTCCTCGCTACTTGATAGCACTAGCCACTAGCTTCCACACTTTAAATGTAAACGTAACTCGATTAGTGAGAAAGTCATAGTGAACTTAAATTATGCCGGAAATTTCTCTTTGACAGTTTAGTCTTAGTTTGATGTCGGGAGGACTATTTAAGTTAAAAAATATTTAAATATATCAAACTTTTAAATACATAAGTATTACCTAAATAACTAGTGGGACATATACTATTATAGACTAAATAAAAAATAAAAAACCACAAATGATGTTCGATAAAAACTAAGGGCTCTCAGAAAGCCGCAATTTCTGGAATACCAGAGAGCTTCAGACTGGCCTTATATTTACTAAGTTATACACTAATTGGGTATATAAAATTATTCAACAACGATAATTAAAGTAATTTTCTTCGAAAAAATAATTCATTTTTCTTATGAGAATTTAAGATTAAACAGCATACGTAGTTATAATGTTCAGATCAATGTGGTTTTTTGACAAAGTAGTTGCCAGGACTACTCTTGAACCAGCCAGGTGGTGGTTTAGGTATTGGTACCCACTCTTTAACCTCGGCAGGTCCCCACATCCTCTTCCATACGGCTACGTATATTTTCTTCTCTTGCCAAGTTTTCACCCATCGAGGTTTCCAAATAAACTTTTTTTTCCAAATCCCTTGGAATTTAGGGGTTTCGTGGTGATAGTGTGATGATCTATCTCTAAAAGAAATAATAAGATTTAAAGTAAATACATATTTAAACAGACAATCTCTACTAAAAGGTCACTAGCAGCTTTATGCATATTCCTTTAAACAGAGTCAGTGTCAATACACTCCGTTCTTCAGTATTCCGAATGTGACACATGTTGGATGGCGGAACACAACTCCGAATCGAACGTCGGATCGTCATCGAACCCGCGACTATTGAAGTTAATAAAATAAATTAAGCTCAATAATAAATTTATCTATGACTACCCAATAAACAAAATGTATAAATATATTTACTTTAGTCCACGTGAGAGTTCAATGAACCACTGAGCATGTGCATGCAACGCTTTTAATTATTAATATAGGAAAGTTTTAACATTATTATTAACTTAAAATAATAACTTCAAAAATATAAGAATACTATTTATGTAGGTATTTTCTTTAGGTGAACTGAAAGAGGGTAATAAATTTATTGATAGATATATCTAAAAATATTTAATATGAACAGTTGAAAATCAATAAAAAATTAACTGTATAGTTAGAAAAAACAAGGTCGTTGTGGCGCATCCACTCGCTCTGGTAAGAAAATTAAAGCGCGGCGTTCAGTTCCGCCACTCAACACAATACTTCGAAAATTAACTATAGGTTACCTCTGCCTGCCCTATACTACATGCGGGAAACAGCGTGAACCTAAAAAAAGCTAGCGAAACTAAATTTCATCTACGAAGTAATTAAACACTGCAATGCTCATATTGTTTAAAGTGAAATTTAAAAAACACATAGTGATGTCTTCTAAAATATCTAGTTCCTGAGTAAACAGTTCACGGAAACTAAATGATATTGAATTAACGAGACGAATGAGCAAAATGTAAGTCGACTGGCGCTCGCAAATACAGCCAGGTAAAACAAAGTGAGTGGTGGTGGCGCAGCGGCACTGTAACGCGGCGGTTGTGGGATCGATCACCACTCGAGGAAGTGAAATATTTATGTAAAGAATTTAGAATTTCTTCGCTCTGGTGTCGAGACAAAGCGCGCAAAGTTCTGCCACTCAACCCGTAATGCCTCCAGAATTCGGTAGAAAGTGGGGAACGGAGTGTCCTAACATTAATTTCTCTCTGCCTACCCTGCTGTGTGTATTTCACGCTGTATCCCGCACACAGCAAGGTAGGCAGAGCGAACCTAGTGTTAAGCCACTCCGTTCTCGACGACGTTGGTTAGTAATTATATTAGGACTATTAATTATTTTGATGGTACTCATGTTTTAATCCATTATTTTGAGTGGCCGTTAACCGTTATTAGAGGATCGACTCCCACTCGGGAAAATAAATTATTTTCATCCCCGCCTCTGGCCAAAAAACTTTTACTTCCGTTACTCAACGCGCAATGTCTCGATAATTGGATGGGAAGTGGGTGACGGAATGTCTTAGCACCAGGTTCCCTTTAATCTGCCAGTGTTACTGGAAAACAACCGATATAGGTAAAAGTTAACCAGCTCCACTATTGAAACACATACTAATGAAATTTCCATAACGAAGCATAACTTATAATATATAATACCATACAAATACCTACATACAATTTAATTTTGAATATTCGAAATCAACATGGCATAATTGTATTACATCCTTTGAGCACTGCGAGTCTAGAACAAAGGCCCTTAGGCCACGTCCAACACAATACTGCCAAATAAACTGGTAATAAATTTAGTGGTTGGCCTATTGATAGAAAATTGTATTTCATACCCACTCGTATGCAAAACGTGCTTGGAAACCACAACTGTTTTGTGTGTGCATGTGTGTGTGTGTGTGTTTATTATACTTATTTGCTATATTTTATTATACTCATTTCAAATATTGTAAATAGGTCGTCTACATAACAAATGGAGGCAATTTTGACTGAAAAAAGTCGGTCCCAAAGGCGAACGGCAGCGTTCAGTTCCATCATTCAACACGAAATGTCTCTAATGCGGTGTATCTCAACACTACGCTCTCTTTGACTACATAAATAATAGGGCAGTCTAATAAGAGGATCTGTTAACTCAGTTTGTAGTCAATAACAAATTGTTAAATGACCATAAAATATACACCACTTTGTACTTACATTGGTGAATTAGTCGACACCTGCCCTTTTTCTTGCATCTCTTTACCGATACTTGAGTGAATCTGTACTGATACAGCGAATATGATAATAATCTGTAAATATAAGAAATATATATTATATACGAGTATATTCAATTCTCAAACAATATATTTATTAGTATGCAAATCTTCATGACGCTATTAAAGTGGGGTCAGTACCAGTTATAGTTAGGGGTTCGATTTGAAGTAAATGTTATATTTACATTTTATAGGTAACCACTACCTAACATGCGGCGTTGGGTTCCGCCACTCAACACGCATTGCCTCCAGAATTCGGCGGAAAATAGGGAACGGAGTATGTTAACACTACTTTCCCTCTGCCTACCCTGCTGTGTATGGGATACAGCGTGAAATCGAATTGTATTACTACCTAACAAATGATATATATAAAATTCTGTACCGAGCAGAAAAGAAGTTCCTGGATGAAATGCATCCTGAAAGTCTTAAATAATTGGAAAACGCTTCAAAAACGTCACGTTCCACACATTTAGCTAAGACAGCTGTTAAAACACAGAACCAATCAGTCGAATCAATATCTGAAAAAGTTCAATATTCAGCGGCGATGGTTTCGTACGGAACATTCATATTTCTATGTACCTAGTAGTATACTTGCAATTTGTTTTTTTATAACTAACATAGTGGTTCGTGAACCTGTTCCTGTTAGAGAGTGTGGGCTATGTATTACGACGATGTTAATACTACGAGACTTTATATTCAACTCTTTTATTGTCATAATTTCACAATTGCATTTGTAACGAATAAATTTAGGGCGCTGATATAGTGGGTTTACAATTGATCTTTATCTATTCTATATATATAAAAGGACTTGTTCTACGCACAGCCGTAACCGCTGTGCGTAGAAACGTGGAATTTGGACAGATGTTTACTTTCGTAATCTGGACATCCACTAAGAAGGGATTTTGAAATATTTTAACCCTAAAGGGGCGAAATAGGGGTTGAAAGTTCGTATGGAATTTTTTTTAAATCGGCACCGATTTTTATAAAATTTTAAATTTAGATTTTTAAAAGTATTTAATTGAACACGTGTTTCATCGTTTTCTAGAATTCTCCCCCTAAGGGTACAAATAAGGGGTTGAAAGTTTGTATAGAATTTTTTAAAAATCGGCACCAATTTTTATAAAATTTGGAATTCAGACTCTTAAAAGTATTTAATTGAACACATGTTTCGTGGTTTTCTTGAATTCGTCCCCTAAGAGTGCAAATAAGGGGTTGAAAATTTGTATAGAAAAATCTTTAAAACGCCACCGATTATTATAAAATTTTAAATTTAGACTCTTAAAAATATTTAATTGAACATGTGTTTCGTGGTTTTCTAGAATTCACCCCCTAATAAATAAGCAAGCGAAGCTGCGCGCCTCCGCTAGTCTATCTATATATATAAAATAGAAAGGTCACTCACTCATCACGAAATCTCAGAAACTACACGTGCTAGGAATCTTAAATTTTGCATAGGAGTTATTTATAGGACGTAGGTGCTCGCTAAGACGGGAATTTGCAATATTCGACGTCTAAGGGGTTGTTTTTGGGGTTGAAAGTTTGTATGAAACTTCGTTACTACAAATGCTAGCAGTCTCAAATTTTGCATGGACGTCACTTACAGGACGTAGGTAGTCATGGAGACAGAAATTAATAATAACGTAGTTCACGCAGTCAAAGCCGCGGGTGGGCCGCTAGTAAATAATATTAATGCTTGTGCAATACCCCTACAAGAGCAAATTAATTAATATTCGCTATACCCCTATACTGTAACTTACATTATTATACTATAACTTACAGTTTATTTAAAAAGAACAGGACTCAACTATTTTTTTTTATATTTTGTTAAAATAAGTAAATTATATAAAAAAAAATATTTTTATAATTATTATTTACTCGTAGATACGTCTGGATAAGTTGCCTAGACATAACTCAAACCACTTCATTTACATTTAACCGTCCCTTAAAAGAATGGATTTTAAGAACCTTCACAATCTTCAATCCATTTTTTTTATGGAAAAAGGACAAGGCAAACGAGCGTTCGGGTCACCTGATGGTGATCACCGCCGCCCACGACCCCGTGCAACACCAGAGGAGCTAAAAGTGCGTTTAATTATAACTCCATATATGGGCACCTACCAGCTTTTTTAAATTCATGTTAAATTTTCAAAGAAAACGAACAAAATTACAACTCACTGTACAGAAACCTCGTAATAACACTGATGATGTATTTCCTATTAATGCCTTTTATAGGAGTAGGTATCTTATTTGACATTTAGCCAGAGCTGGTCAAGCTTACGGCCCTTGCTGCTAGAAAACTCTAAGAATAAATTATTTTCAGTTTAATTTATTATGTCAACAACTATCAGACTATTTTTGTATTGATTTCGAAGGAAATAAAGATATTGTAAGTTATTTTAAATAGTTCATTTCAATGGAATTCAATAAAAATTGCTGGTTCGCTTCATCGAACTGCTTGTAGAGTTTAAAAGTTAAATAAGTACCATTTCATTAAATAATATGGAAGAAGAATCTGAGTCTATATAAAAATGTAATAAAAAGATAATCATAATATTTTACTGTAATAAATGTTTAATCATGAGTTTATGATATTTTTAATCGTGATGCGGTTGGAATGTATCTTATATTGCTTCGGAAATTCGATTTATCGCTCAGGTTTGCTTGCTTAAAAAATCCATTTAAGCGCTAGTCCTACTCGTGCACCGAGGGTTTTGTACCAGTTTCAGGGTTTTGTAAATTTGCGGGCAAATGCACTCATTTTGTATCAAATCAACAACAAATATAAGTTTGTAACTTTTTTCTGTATTAAATACCTGTCAATTTTTACTTTTCGGATGTATTTCTTTATTTATATTGTAAGCTTTCACTTGGTGAACACGGACAGTTACCTATAAGTTTTTAATACGTGGGAAATTATGTATACAAAATGCAGGAAAAACGATACATAAATGATCCTATTTTTTAAACTGTAGACCTACATATTAGATATTAATGTCAGCTTGATACGTGAGATAAATGGTGTTCATCGACAGACGGACAACAAGGTGATGTGAAGCATATGAGGGGTTTCCTTTTGAGGTACGGAACCCTAAAAATAAAATATTTGTTCGTTGGAACTCGGAAAGTGGAGAACACAATAAGTAGGTAAAAGCATATCACCTATTCAAAGGAAAATCTCTTAATGGGGGCATTCATATATTTAATAAAAACCAAAATAATGATTCTTAAACAAGTTGTCTGTTTGTCTGTGCGATTGTTCACGCTAATCTCAGAACCGACTTAATCGATTTAAGTGCATTTTTTCACTATTGTATTAAGATAAACTTTCCTTAATATTAGCGATTTAAATCGATTTTATTAAAATAAAAAAGTTATATCAATAAAGTGAGGATAAGGAAAAGCTATGCTACACTAGATAAGGCAAAAAGGAATAAATAATATAAAACGTATAGTTTTATAAAGAAAATATTTTATAACAAAGAAAAGCACAAGAAAGTAAGCAAAGTAAGAAAACACAGAAGGTAAGATTACGGAAGGATTACAATGGAATTTAAAAACAAAAATGTCAAGAATAGAGAAAGGATAATTAGTGATATGATAGGTTTTGCGTAATTATTAATAGCCACGGAGCGAAATCAGGCGTGCGGTCGTCGCGAGTAGTAAAGAAGGCACTGTATCAGCAATTCAGTAGCCTGGCTAGTGACCTCCCGACGGCGGACACCGGTTCCGCGAGAACAAGGGATCAGCTGTCGCTTGTACGGTCAAGCGGGAGCCGTATTGCTTGCTAGGCGCGCGCACCTGGATTTCGCCTGCGTATATAAAATTATTAAACAAATATAAATGTGGTGTCGTGGGACACCAGGCAGCAACGAAGTTCCTTCGGCTAGTGTAGAATCGACATAAATTGCAAAAAAGTCATGCTCAATTTTATGTAGGTTTTCTTGATTTTTCTCTTAAATTTTGCTAATTAGTTTTTATTTAAGTACAAGAAAGTATTTAGGAAATTCAATATTTTAGGAAATAATAAATTACTTAAAATAAAAAAACAACAATAACACACAATCATGCAAAAAAATGATGACAGAACGAAAAGAAAGAGAGAGAAAGAGAAAGGTATTATACACTACTCGTCTGTGTATGCGACTGTCGCGCCTGCGCACGTCTCATTTAACGGTTTTATTCCACGCATTTTTCTTACGTTTTACTATCACATTTATTTCAGTTCGGTCACGCAGCGAAATCCTTATCCCTTCCAAGGAACTTTGTTCCAATAATAAATAAAGCGTGTGGAGAACGATCGCCACAAAAGTAATTGGCTTAACATAATTGCCACAAAAACTATTATTGAATTCACTGAAACTTTAATTTTCAATGTATAGATATTGTCTCAAAAGTGATATTGTTATAACACGAAAGTAATTCATATAATTAGTTAAACGCGTAGTTCAAGCCGGCGAAGCCGCAAACAGTTAGCGAGTACCAGATAACATAGAAATTGAAGATCGAGAAAGATCGTGCAAAGTGGAGTAGGTTAAGTAGGAAGGCAGACCCTGGTAATAGCCGGGATTAATGCCAGGAAGAAGAAGAAGAGATAACATAGAAATAGATAAGAGATAAAAGCGCATAGTACACGTGTCCGTCTCCATGTTCCGGTTCTACTCACATCGCGCCATTGTACCGACTTTGTCCGGATTTATCTGCAGTCGAGAACAAACAATCTGTTCAGGAAAATTGAAAACATTGTTTGTCGATTGAATGCGTTTTCAACTTGTTGCAATATTACTAGCTAGTTCCTTTCAAAATCCATTTAGTCTTGGAAGTCCTAACGAAGCAGTTTATTTTGGATTTTAAAATTGCTATCCTCATAAAAGAAGGTAGAACGTGCCATGCAATAATACCTAACATTTGTTTTTGTCAATAAAAAAACAAACATCTTAAGAGGCTGCAGATGGCAGTATTATATGAAATAGCGCGTATTGTGAGGAGGTTCCTCTCTCAGAAGCCAGTGGCGTAGTGAGGGGGGGGGGGGGTCATCATGCCCCGGGCGCCGCTCATAATGGGGCGCCAAATAGTCCGCAAAACTATTTAAACATAAAAATGAAATTATATTGTATTCGCCTGGGGGGCGCTGTAAAAGTATTTTGCCCCGGGCGCTTAAGCTCGCTACGCCACTGTCTGGAGCCCTAGCCACTGATGGCCTGGAGTCTTGTCCCTTTTAATATTTTGAACCTATTTAATTTTTTAAGTTACCCAATACCTAAGCAATTACGTAAATAGGTACCTATCTCTATATTTTTGTAACTCTTCGAATTGTACTTTATTAACAGGATAATCAAATTGTAAACATTAATATTACCTGTATAAATAATTCTAAAGTAACTTTTAGATTGCGACCTACAATTTAACCGTCAATGGTAATAAATTAAGATGCATCGCGAAACGTACAATGAATGCTATACATAATAAAATATATCGTACATTAGAACACGTACATAGAAAAATACACACTAAACCAATGTAAAATAAGAGCTAAAATAGCATAATATAATAATTTCTTAGATTACTACTCGGTAAATATTTTTATTTATGATACATACAAAATGAGTGTATGTTTATAAATTTAAATTATAGTCGTATATTTATTATATAAGTTATAGTTACTTTGTTGGGAACGCACGTGTCTATTGTATAATAAGGAAAGTGAGCTATCTATACTTCCTTCATATGGTACATAATAATTGTTAGAGTAAAAAGAAAGTCATGGGAAGAGGTCGTCGTGGCGTAGAGGCACAAAGGCGTGGTATAACGGTTGTAGATTCGATTCCCCCTAGGAACCAAAATCAGTCAAAATCAAATCAAATTGACTATTTGTTCGCGTTGTGTTTCATTTCTTCGCTCAAGGCAAGCCCATCCTTTATCCCTTCAACACGCAATGTCTCGAAAAATTTGGCTCTGCCTACCCGGCTGTACGCGGGATACAATATGAAGCTAATTATATTTATTAAGATGGCTTCGTGTGCCTATGTAGATATTGTAATATGCCCAATATATAATACTAGCGGACGCGCGCAGCTTCGCTTGCGTATTTAGGGGTAATAAACCAAGAAACATGTGTTTAATTAAATATTTTTAAGAGTCTAAAAGAGTCGGTGGTTTAAGAGTCGGTGGCGATTTAAAGATTTTTCCATACAAACTTGCAACCCCTTATTTGCACCCTTAGGGGGTGAATTCTAGAAAAACATGAAACACATATTCAATTAAATATTTTTAAGAGTCTAAATTTCAAATTTTATAATAATCAGTGGCGTTTTAAAGATGTTTCCATACAAACTTTCAACCCCTGTTTTGCACCCTTAGGGGGAGAATCCAAGAAAACCATGAAACACGTGCTCAATTAAATACTTTTAAGAGTCTGAATTTAAAATTTTATAACAATCGGTGCCGATTTAAACAAAAACCATACAAATTTTCAACCCCTATTTCCCCCCTTTAGGGTTACAATTTTTCAAAATCCCTTAGTGGATGTCCAGATAACGAAAGTAAACATCTGTCCAAATTTCACGTTACTACGTACAGCGGTTACGGCTGTGCGCGCGTCTTACCTCAATCAGTAAGGACAAGTCCTTTTATATATATAGATTAGAATTTTCTAATCACAAACACACCGTTCTTACTTTATTAAAGTACTAGCAGACGTAAGTCGATTCAGTACTTTCAAAGATTAGCGTGACCATACATACATACAGACAGACAGACAAGAAATTCAAAGAAATTATTTTTGCTTTCTATTATTCTGTTTAACTGTCCCTATATCCATTTCAGTCAAAAATACTAAATGTACAGTCAAAATGTTTTTACTGTTTTATTATATATAGAGATAAATGTTTTATTATATATATAGTTCTATATGTATAACTTCGGCAAAGACTGTCGAAGAACAAAAAGGAAAAAATATATAAATATATTTTTTTTAACTATTCTTACCTAAATACCGTTAACGTCGAATTATTTATAGTAGGTTATTTATAGTAGCGACATCTACATATCTGTCGGTATATTACATGACCATTGGCCACTAAATTTAAAAATACCTATTAATATTGCTTTAAACATGAATTAAATACAAAACTTATGAAGTTTACTCACGTCAATGCCCTCTATACTTTTTTTACTTTAACATCTACGCTATTTTTATTATTATTCTTGTTACCAAATAAAGTTATTAGGCCAAGAAATAAAAAATATTAATTATTGTTGTTGTTCTTTATTTATGGCGTTTCGAGCGTGCCAGGCCAGCACTCATCACTTCTTCCTTCTTCAATGTCACGTTGAATGAAAAACACAAAAAGGAGAATGTACGGCATAAAAGAGACAACATTAAACAATAGGAGAGTGCACGCTAATAAGATTTCCAGCTAAGATACTGCCTTCGCCTATAAGATAAAAAAATATATATTTACAATATTAATTTTCGATTTATTTTTTATAACCTTCCAGTGGTTAGGAAATCATAATAGTTTCATTATGATATATTGTTGAGAACTATTCAAATTAATATATTTGTAGCGACATCTATGACAATTTTGGCTTATTGCGACGTGAACGTTGCTCTCTGTGTAAAATTATAAGTATCTGTATTATATTGAAATAAATAAAAAATATCAATAACCAAGTAAATTTGTATGGATTTTTTAAAGAATCAGCACGGATCTTTATAAAATTTGAAATTTTTTTGAATTCGGGCTAAATTAAAAAAAAATATGAAAGGGCTAAGGGTGTAAATAAGGAGTTGAAAGTTTTTTTGGAAAAATCTTTAAATCTTACTAACTAGTTATTAATGTTACCAATTTACTTATTTTAATGCCTATTAATATTAGTAAATAATTTTCTATATATTTATCTTATCCTTTTTATGATATACGTATATGGTCGTTATTTTTAAATGGCAGCACTGCTTTAATTTTGAAATCAATACATGAAAATCTAAAGTTGTTCCAAACGGCACTCCTTGTTTTGCTTCAGTGGTCTTCTGTCGGTGTATTTATCATTAAATTAATATTTCAATTGAATATACAAAAACCAACAAAACACAAACGAATTTGTCATGCATTCATTCTTTTCTATTCTCGGTAAGTTTTAAATATTTATTTTATATTTATTGTTTTCATAAAATATTTTTTCTAATTTACCACTATTTTTATTATTTTTTGATTATTATTACCTTAAGCTATCGATTATATGTTATTATAATGTTTAATTAACATTTCGTGACTTGCTTTATCTACTCGCAATTTATTTATATTTTAAGTTTCTAAAAATATTACATGCCTATAATATTTATTTAAATCGTATAAATAAATTCTTATTATATTTTTTCCATTCATATACTTTGTTGCTATTGATTTTAATTATGGTATTGCAAATAAGATTAATATATTATGTTGACATGAATTAGTTAATGACATTGCTGTCTTATCTGTATTTGTCATTCAATCAATTTTTATGTCTGACAAATTCGATTAGGGTTATTTTGTTTACTTTTGAAATAATATTTATATTAGTATTTAATATTATGTATAAATCAGTGTTGAAAATATTTTTAATATTATAACTGACTGGTAAGCTTTTTAATCTTCTTTTGGTATTGACTTAGCTTGCTTTTGAATATATTTATGTATAAATATTAAATTTATAATATTACTCATTAAAGTCAGGTAATAAAAAAGATGTAAAAATAATTCCTTTACATTTTTTTTCTATTCAATAACTTTGTTTTCATTCAATATCTAGTTGTCAACTTTTTGTGTCTTTTTTATTTATTATTATATTCTCTATGTAACATGTACAATGGGACTTGACATACCTTCCATTGGTCATATTTGCCATTATCGTAAATGTAATCGTCTCATAGCAAAGTAGGGACTGGCGACTGAAGTCCAATGCTAGCCATTACAGTCAGAGCCCCTCTCTCTAGTTAGCCGACTTCAAAATGATTCTATCTATTCTGCTTTCAACACTTTGAAATGGTCTTGAAATGATTTGCTGATAGTTACAAACCTTGTAGCATACTATGGACTGATTTAACTGTTATAACTCTATATATATAAATTAATTCTATTCCTACCCCCCCTGCCAGGTTTAAAAATAGGCTAAGGTATACACTTATAAACATAGGTATACCTACTATAATCCTGAAATTTGATTGAAAGATATACCTTACAAAAATTTTGAACAATTTAGTTAACATAAGAATGAAAGTCCAACTATTTCATTATGAAATAAAATTTACTAAAGTTTAATAAAATTACCATATGCTTACATATTTGATGTTGTTACTTCACAAAATTCAATTATCAGGATATTTCAGTGCAAACACATAAGTAATGTCTTGATTAATTCAAAATTTTTTGAATCGTCGAATGTACATGTCAATAAAAAGCTACCACCGGTTCAGAAGGCAGTTCTGCTGAGAAGAGCCGGCAAGAAACTCAACAGTTGCTCTTTTCAAAGTCAATGGTATATTTTACTATTACATTAGCTGGCAGCGATCCTGCCTGACATTCAATAGACATTAATTCCATACATGTTTATCCTCTAAATATTCTTGAACAGTGTAATAAGCTTTACTTGTTAGAATTTTTTTTACACAAATTTTAAATTTTAGTAGTGTTAAACCGAGAATACACTGCGGAATTTTATTTTATACACCTTTACTGAGCCCCATAAAAGATTTGTTAACTTATTGGAGGCGAAAGCTTGGAGTAACAATCTTATCTTTATTTCTCGTTCCTATCTTATGACTGTCGCTATTTTTTCTATGACAATGTATATTTTGTCGGACAAAGAGAATATTATAGTATAGAAATTGGGAAGCAATTGTAATAATACCTGCATCTTTGAAAACATCTCGCAGAGAATCTCGAGCTCTTAGTTTATAAATATATCTTACAGCTCTTTTTTGGAGAATAAATATTAAATTGATATCTGAAGCACTGCCCCATAGCAGCATTCCATAAGATAAAATACTATGAAAGTAGCTAAAGTAGACTAGTCGGGCAGTTTCAACGTCCGTCATTTGTCTTTCTTTCTTAATTTCGAACGCGGCAGAGCTGAGTTTATCTGCAAGTGCTTCCAGATGAGCGTTCCACTGGAGTTTGGAATCTATAGTAACACCTAAGAAAATAG
This sequence comes from Heliconius besckei, assembly GCA_018249835.1. Lineage (NCBI taxonomy): Eukaryota > Metazoa > Arthropoda > Insecta > Lepidoptera > Nymphalidae > Heliconius > Heliconius besckei. The sequence continues at coordinate 855 of DWNA01000085.1, read as the reverse complement.
CTGATTCCGACACATTAATAGGTTGTCCTTTAATTATTCGATTAAAATTATGTTTTTTAACATTTGGTAAAGCAAACTCGATGCATTTCGTTTTTTTAGCATTTAACATTGGATTTCAAACCAACGAAGAATATGCGATAATGCACTATTCACTTCGTCATAGTTTATTTTATTTCTGTCAAATTTAAATATTAAAGAGGTATCATCCGCGAAAAGTACAATATCACACATGTTCTTCACATAAAAAGGCAGATCGTTAATATAAAGAAGAAATTGAATTTTTACTGTACTTTCCAAGGTTGTCATGGTGCTGACTGTAAATGTGACGGTGGGTTCAATTCCCACTCCACATTTTGTTTTTATTTATCGAGTGTAAAAAGATAAAGTGTGGCATTGGGTTCTACCACCCAACAAGCTATGTCTCAAAAATTGTCTTAACACTCTTGTTTCCTCTACTTACTGTACTTTCAAACACAAACTAATTGACCTATTGCAACATTGGGCTCTGCAAGTCAATACACAATATCTCTGTTTTTCAGAAAAGACAAGAATGTAGTATTTCACTAGAAAGGTGCATGCAAATAAAGAAATTAATAGTTAAAGTGTATCTAAACAGGCAATATTTTAATTCATTTATAATATTCCGTTTAAACCGGAACAATTAAAACAAATCGTAAGGTATAGCGCGCACTAGTGATTTTTGTCACCGTGACTGTTGCGTCATTGTCACCGTGTACATTACACTTAATGTAGGTGCGCGCATTTGGATACGTGACAATTGGGTGACTTTTTGTCCGCGGAGGACGGCAACACGCCGGTGACGCAACTGTCACCGCGTCCATAGATTTGTATGCC